>PKMM01011706.1:112948-148398 GCA_002933915.1 Eutrema heterophyllum | reverse complement strand
TATCCGCTGCATATGGACCATATCTCTCACCATGTTGAAACCAAACAAAATATTCCGGCGTAAATCCTCTATTAAGCAAATGCCTCCACACAATATCAACTGAAATATGTTTCGTATTCATGCACTTCCTACATGGACAGAACATCTTACCGCTTTCCACAGTCGTCCTGATGTTTGTCGCCTGATACATGAATGTTTCAAGACCATCTATGAACTCCTTTCTCACCGATCCCTCAGAATCTTTACGTCTGTACATCCATCTTCGAGTTGCATAAATATCATCACCATCACCACCCGACATATTTGATTAAAATTGTGTTTTTTTCTTAAGAGGGGGAGATTGGTTTTTGGTGTGTTGAAAACAAACGAGTGTGAGTTGTATATATAGGCAAATTATGCAAGGAATTTGCGACGTATTTGGGTCGAAATAATTAGGTAGGTATAAAATTAAAAACGTGTGTCAGGGATGGAATTGCGACGAAACGAATTTGCATCGAATATGCGACGAAATAGCATCGTTATTGCGACGTATTAGTTCGTCGCAAATGATTAGGTAGGATTCGTCGCAAATCAGTCGCAAATTTTAAACTTTTAAAGTTGGACGCAAATTCGACGCAATTGTTGCAACGAATTTGCGTCGAAAAGGGAAAACATAGTTAATTTGACATTATTTCGTCGCAAACTTAGGTGGAATTTACGACGAAATAGTTAGTCCCAAAGTTGCGACGAAGTTGGGACGAATGATGTTTTCCTCGCTATTTTGTCGCAACGACGTAACTTTGTTTGCGACGATAATATTCGAGGCAAATATTCGACGCAAATATTCGTTGCAAAAATCATATTTTCTTGTAGTGAAAATCTAGTCTAAAGGATAGTTATTTTGGCAGTTTCTTTAAACTTCCCGTTTCAAAAAAAAAAATCTCTGAGAATCAATCTTCTTGGGGAGAGAGGAATCTAGAGAATTGATCTTTGCATTTGTGTCTTCAATGATCCGAGGGAAACAGGAGAAGAGACCAGGTTCTAATGGCACTGACAAGGTTCTCGTTGCTGTTAAAGCATCAAGGGAGATTTCAAAGACAGCATTGGTTTGGGCTTTGACTCATATTGTTCATCCTGGAGATTGCATCACTCTGATTGTTGTTGTCACTTCTCACAATGCTGGTACTTTATTCTTCTTTGGTACTAAATCATGGAGACTTAATTTGCTCTGTTTTATTCGTTATTTCTTGTTTGTTTGGTTATGATGAAATTCTTAGGTCGAAAGCTATGGGCTTTCCCGAGGTTTTCTGGAGATTGTGCAAGCGGTCATCAGAAATCGCATTCTGATGCAATTCCTGAGATAAAGAGTGATCTCACTGATACTTGTTCCCAAATGATTCTCCAGCTTCATGATGTCTATGAACCAAACAAGGTATCAAAATACTGATATTCTGAAACATCAAAAAAGTTATTCTCATGTTTGTTTCTTTGAAAGGTAAATGTCAGGATCAAGATTGTTTCTGGAACACCATGTGGAGCTGTTGCGAATTGGGTAGTTCTGGATAAGTAAGTATACAATCTAGTTTCATTCTTCAATTATTTAGTTTTTACTCTCTCTTTGTGTGGTTGAAACGGTTCTCTTCAATTAAGCACGAAGAGAAACGGTGCATAGATGAGCTACAATGTAACATTGTGGCGATAAAGCGTTCTCAGGCAAAAGTTTTGCGCTTGAACTTGGTCGGCTGACCAACAAAGGATGCAGTGAAAGAGTGTGCTTTGCCAACTGAACCAGAATTAGCATCTGCAAATCACAAAAACAGGTCGTTAGATTCGATTAGAGCGGTAGATACAACTCCCATGAGCAGTTCTGAGGTTGGGACACCATTCACAGGTACAGAAGCTGGGACTTCATCAGTGGCTAGCTCTGACCACGGAACATCATCGCCTCTTTTCATAGTGGAAGTGAAAAAGGATGAAGCTTTGGTCATCAAAGAGAATGATTCCGGTTCTGATTCAGAGAGCGAAAATCTATCTTTAGCTTCGACGAGTATGATATTCCAGCCTTGGATATCAGAATATCTTGGCACTCATAGCCTCTCATCGCAGGAATTAGAGGAAAGTCTAGTGGAAAGTAATGATAAGACTGCTCAAGTATCTGCTAAAATGGCTTTGCTTGTGTTTGATGGAGGAGAAACCGGGATTTCGAGTAGAAGGAGTGACTCGGAGGAGTCAAGTAGAAACTTAAGAGAAGCAATCTCGCTATCACGAAATGCTCCTCCTGTTCCGCCTCCTCTCTGTTCTATCTGCCAGCACAAAGCGCCTGTATTTGGAAAACCGCCGAGGTTTTTCTCCTACAGAGAATTAGAGCTTGCAACAAATGGGTTTTCACAATCTAGTTTCTTGGCAGAAGGAGGATTTGGATCTGTTCATCGAGGTGCATTACGCGAAGGCCAGATTGTAGCAGTAAAGCAACACAAACTAGCTAGTACTCAGGGAGATGTAGAGTTTTGCTCTGAAGTAGAGGTTTTGAGCTGTGCTCAGCACAGAAACGTAGTTATGTTAATCGGTTTCTGCATCGAAGAAAGCAGAAGACTCTTGGTCTATGAATACATATGCAATGGATCATTAGACTCTCATCTATACGGTAAAATCTTATCCAGATTCCAAGTTACTTAAGTTAGCAAACTCTTAACTAGAGTTAACTAACTTCCATGAAATGTTCATTCAGGTCGCCATAAAGACACTTTGGGATGGCCTGCAAGGCAAAAAATAGCGGTTGGTGCGGCTCGAGGTCTTCGTTATCTTCATGAAGAGTGTAGAGTGGGTTGCATTGTTCACAGAGACATGCGGCCTAACAATATACTAATCACTCATGATTACGAACCACTGGTATTTTACACTAAATGGCTACAACGAAGAAAGTTTACACTTTTGATTCATATATTAGCTTGATTCTGGTCTTTTATTCTGTAAGGTTGGAGATTTTGGTTTAGCGCGGTGGCAGCCTGATGGAGAGCTCGGTGTAGACACGCGCGTAATAGGAACTTTCGGGTAAAAAGTTTTATAAATAAATCATCATTCTCTAACTCGAGCATTCTACAATTCCTGAATGACTTACTGTGTTTGGTTTGTTTAGCTATTTAGCTCCAGAATATACTCAAAGTGGGCAAATCACAGAGAAAGCTGATGTTTACTCGTTTGGGGTTGTATTAATTGAGCTAATCACGGGTCGTAAAGCCATGGATATCTTCAGACCAAAAGGCCAACAATGTTTAACTGAATGGGTAATAATGAAATCTAAAAGGTTTCTTCTTTTTAAAGTTTACTTAAGCTCATTTTGGAAGTGTTTTTGTGAGTGTAATCTAAAAGTTTCCTCTTTTTAAGCTCATTTTGTTTTGTGAGCAGGCAAGGTCTCTATTAGAAGAGTATGCGGTGGAAGAATTGGTTGATCCGAGGCTCGAGAAGAGATATTCAGAAACCGAAATCATTGTGCATACGCAGAGATCCACATCTGCGTCCTCGTATGTCTCAGGTAAAGAAAATCACCATTCTTGAAACATATGTTCATTCTTTAAGTCAAATACACTTTCTTAGACAGTGTCTGTTTTTTGTTGAAGGTGTTGCGTTTATTGGAAGGGGATATGGTAGTGAATGAAATTTCAGGGAGGTTTAGTGGATGATTATCGATTGAGAGAAGTCAGAGATCAGAATTAAAGATGAAGTAGGCAAATTTGAGAGAAAGCTAAAGGAAGAGTTGTTTTACTCTGTATGTTTTTTGCTCCTTTAGGAAATGAATTTGATCTTTCTGTGTTTTTTTTTTTTTTTTGGGGTATAGTGAGTAGGATGAATAGAAGGATTTTTGTATCATCAAAGTCCTCTTAATCGGTGATTATTAGTTTTTGTACTTTGAAGTTTTCTCACAAAAATAAATATATGTATGGCTCTGAACGATCTTGGATTGAGCAGCAAACAAGAAGCATTGTAAAAAAAAAAGTGTGTTTGGAGGGTTTATAAGTTATAAAAACATCGTCGTTCAATCGTGTCAGTTGACATACATTATATAGTCTGCAGAACAAAAGCAAACTATAGAACAGAGTAATCATAAGACAGAGAAACTTCATATGCAATATACTTTAAGCAATATAGAGAATCCATCATCGTATTGGAAAACCAAATTATGTAAATGGAGGCTAGAAAATTACGAAGATTGGCGTATCCACAAATTGAGAACCATCTTCAAGACTTCATGGAGCATGCATGCTTGGTCGTTGAAGCTGCTTTCTAAGGGGTCTCGCTGGTTTTCGGAGAAACTGGTCCAGATTCGATGAATCCTTGCGATTAATTTCAGCAAATCTGTTGGCTTTCAATCGGAGAATCGGCTTGATCGGAGTTTCACGGCGGCGGATGTCGGTCGGTAAAGCTCTGTTCCTATCAACTTTGGTGTGCAGTACACGTGGCTGCATTCGACTTCGGCTTATCGAGGTTTTTGAGTTTAGTTAGGAGAAGATCTGTGTTGTGGTGAGAGAGAATTCTTATTGAATTTTTAGATTGAAGGAAAGGAAAGTGTTGAGATTTCCTTTTCCTTATCGGATTTTCCTCTTTATTTGTCAGATTACTTGTATATAATATAAGCCTCTGTATCTCATCATCATTGGCTACGGAGACAAGGCCAGAATGTGGAAAAAACGTCGCTTGATGATGGAATCGCCGCTGCCACACGATGTCGTAGAGCTTATCTTGGAGAGACTTCCGGTGAATTCTCTGCTGAGATTCAAGGCTGTATCGAAGCAATGGAGATCAAGTATCGAATCACCATTCTTTCAAGATAGACAGTTGAAGCAGCGTCAGCAATCAGGAGATCCAGATGTACTCATGGTGTCAGGATGTCCTCACCCGCCGGACAGAGAATCTCTAAGAACACTGGTGTTGGGTTCATCCTCATCGGTCAAGATCCCTACTCCTTGGGAGAAGGAGAACACGCCGTACGCCGTCTCCTTTAATAGCTGTGACGGTCTCGTTTGTCTTTATCATCACAAAAAATCCGGTTTTGTGGTCAACCCCACCACTAGATGGTATCGCCCTCTTCCTCTCTGCCAATTTCAACAACTCATAATCGACTTAGGAAACAGTTACTTCGACCTTGGACACCCACTCTTTAAGCTTGGATTCGGTCAAGACATTTTCAGAGGCACATACAAGCCTGTTTGGCTATACAACTCTTCAGAAATAGGTCTTGAAAACGCTACTACATGCGAAGTTTTCGACTTTAGCACCAACGCTTGGAGGTATGTCACTCCCGCTTCTCCTTATCGGATTACTGGTTGGGCCGATCCCGTGTTTGTAGATGGGTCGCTTCATTGGTTCACGGAATGCTGCCAAGAAACCAAAGTTGTATCTTTCGATCTTCACACCGAAGCTTTTCAAGTCATATCGAAAGCTCCATTTGCACCCAATCCAAAGCGTAATCCTTACGAGATCGTCATGTGCAACCTCGACAACCGCTTGTGCGTATCCGAGAAGAATAGCAACCTCGACATCCAAGTGATATGGTCGTTCAATTCAGGCAACAAGACATGGGACAAAATTTGTTCCATAAATCTGCTTGTAACTTCTGTTATTTATGGTAGCCCAACACTATGCGCCTTCCATCCACTAGCACTTTTGGATGGGAAGAAGAATAAGAAGAAGAAGAAGAAGAAGAAGGAGTTGCTGTTTTATGATCGTGTGCAAATGCAAACACTGATGACACTTGACCTCGAAACCGAAAATGAGCGTGGTGTTTTTGATGCTGAATCCACTGGATTTCTTGTTTGTTATTTCCAGAGTTTAATCTCTATTTCATAAATTTGGTTATTGTCTTTGCATAATGTAACCTTTGCTTCTTCCATCAAAACTGTTTGCTTGTCCAAGATTGCAACTCTTCAAGATATTGCTTGTTTGTTATATTGCTTCTACTTAATCTTACTCAGTTGACGTTTCTTTTCTTCCTTGCTTCCCTTTTGAACGATAACCATATTTTATTGAATGATCAATAAGCTAACTATGTGTAAGAGAGTGCGTTTGTCTTTTTTGTTGTTGTTGTTGTGTTCTGGGCTTGTAGCCAATCGTTTGGTAGATTGATGATCAGAAGATGCATGCCTTCCGATGAAATATATATATACATTTTTTTGATAACTCAGGTAATCCGGTTGAATTAGGGACCGCAAGCTCCGACCGGTGAATAGCCCTTTACGGCTTTTTGCACCAGGGACTCGCGCATCATCCCCCAACACCGACTAATTCCGGGGCCCGAAGAAACCATGTGAAAGCCCCGGTGGTCAAGTGGGTAAAGTGTGACAATTCCGCTCTTGCGAGGAGTCGATCCCTGGCCTAGACCAACATGTCGACTCTCCCAACAAGAGGGAACCACCCTTCCGATGAAAAATATTAGCTAGCTCTTTAGTCTATATAGGCTGTGTAATTTGTCCAAGATACTATGGTGCTATTTCATGTTTTGTTTTTTGTCCTTATTAAGACTCAGAAGGTCTAAAAGTCAGTGCTGGTCGAGTTAATATATGATTCTGATTCCGACTCCTTTAGGTTTGCTCATTTCGATCATTGAACAATTTAAGGTGTATCAAACAGGCTTCTGTACAATATGTTCAGGTGTTACAACAAGTCCTTTCACAGCTTTCTGTGATGGGATGAATTATTTTCCCTTTTCTGTAGAACTGCATAATTCCCATGCCCTAAAAAATTTGGAATTCCAGTGGCTAATCCAATTCTGACTAGAGAGACTTGAAACCACTCACGGTAGGAGCATCAGTGGTTATACTATTTCATATCATAACTTTCTGTGATTTTGGTAAATAAAATCGTAATACACAATATTAGCATCACACAATGCATGAACGAAGACAGGAGAAAGCTAATGCACTAGGGATGTTAGGTTTCATAGAAGCATCAAATCACTAAAGAGTTTTGGAAAAAGAAAACATAAAAAATAAAACAGAGCATTACATCTCTTTCATAACGCAACACTTATGTTATCTCAAATTTTATGGGTACTATTTTTTTTTTAATTATCGATAATAATTGTTTTTTCCTTTATCTCTTATTTTGCGCAGTAAAATTAATATTTATATTATAAAAAAGAAGATATATGCAAAGCTAATATAAGGTCCATTAGAAATATTTGGTGAACTTTTACGAGAAAAGAATGAACACATGATCTCTAAGGTCTCACTACCATCTTTAGAGATGTTAATAAAATCGGAACAACATTTTATTTTCATAATTTATAATTTAAAACAAATAACACATTCATATAAAATTAATGTAGAGATATTTTAACAACATTACACTTTCACAACTTTTAGCTTATAATAATCAAATTCACATAATAAATTAATAGCAATTTATTTTCAATTAATATAAAACCAATAAAATTTATAACTGCCCAAATTATATTTTCATTCTACAAAAAACATAATATACTATAATCATGTAACATTTATAACAAGTTGAGGAAACTTTTAAAAAAATATCATTTAATTCAAAAAAAAAAAAAATTGCATCGTTCTGTAGCGCGGGTTAAATCCTAATAAGTAATAACACTAGTATTTGACATTTCTTATACGAATTGTATTTTTGTTTCTCTTTTTAATAGTTAAGATCTAATTAAGGTAGACTTAGAATTTAGGGTCTGTAGTAGTTTATGACCTAAAGGTTAAAGAAGGAAAATGTTATATATATATATGATCGTTTCAACATCTGAAGAGAAATAATGAAAGTTCTGATTCGTGAATAGATATATAGTTTTTTCATCTCTCAAAAGTGTGGTCATTTTTTCTTTCGACCAACCATGCGCGTAGTCCTGGGCATATGGTTATTCAGTTGGGTTCGGTTCGGTTATTTCGGTTTTCGGATATGTTCGGTTATGTCTTTTACTATCCATTCGGTTAATAACAGTTTTTGGTTCGGTTCGGTATGGTTAACAAAATTAATAACCGAATGATTTTGGTTATTTTCGGTTAACCGAATGGTTTCGGTTATTTCGGTTAAATTTCGGAAATATTTCGGTTATTTCAGTTAAATTTCGGTTATTTCGGTTAATCGAAACTTTCTTATTCCTTTATGTTAAATAAAATGTAATGAATTGTCAAGTTTCACGATTGGTCTAGTTGGTTGCACACTAATAAAAGACTTGGTGGTCTGCGATTCGATACTTAGGAGAAATAAATCTATTTTTATGTTTTTGAATTTTAGTATTTGATATCCATGGATATCAATTGGTTATCGGTTATATAACCAATGGATATCATAACCAATGAATATCAAAAATAAAAACCATTCGGTTATTGTGAAGTAACCATAAACTAACCGAACCATCAATTTCGGATTGGTTCGGTTCGGTTTCATTCGGTTCGGTTATTATGCCCAAGACTACATGCGCGTGTTTAGCTTTATGCGCATATTTTTATTAGTCGTATTAGGATAAGAAAGTTGTACTTTAGTTCAGAATATATATTGATATGATCAAGTTTCATGATTAATTTAATTATATTCATTTTTAGATACTTAACAAAATATGGTTAAACTTCTATATTGACATGCAAATAAGGTTTGTTGTTTGAAGTTGATTTAGAGGATTTTATCGTCAGACTCATCGCTTTGGGTACACTGGGTTCGTGTGCATCTAATTCGGCAAGGGTCATTCTGGATGGTTAAAGAAAACACGAGCTCGGACTCATAGATGTGGCGTAAATTGCTAAAATACAAAGAATTGGCAGAGTTTTCACAATGTGGAAGTACACAGTGGTTTTAGAACATCATTGTTGTACGATAATTGGAGTTCTTTGGGCATATTAATTGAAATCACTGGTCCTCGGAGATTAATTGATATGGAATTTTCGAACAAGCAACAGTTCAATCAGCATTAACACACAAGAGAAAAAGGGATCGAGTAGAAGTTCTCAACCACATCAAATATGAGCTAGCTGTACGAGTTGAAAGAGATCGTGATGAGGGCTCCGATGTAGCTCTTTGGCGCTATTCCAATAATACTTTCAAGAAAAGCCTTGTCACCAAAGGAACTTAGAATCCAATCAGACAATCCCAGCCATGAAAATATTGGTACAAAAGTGTTTGGTTCTCTCACGCGACACCGAAGTACTCTTTTTTTACATAGCTAGCAATGCAAAATAGACTGTCTACGGGAGATCGAATCAGGAGTTGGAATACATGACAACGATATGATTGTGTTCTCTGTGGTTACCCGAAGGAAACAAGAAACCACTTGTTCTTCACTTGTGGGTATACTACAGCGATTGGAAGGCCCTTACACGTCGACTTCTCGAGACAGCCTATACCACAGATTGGGACAGCCTCGTTCTAATCCTCCACGGCTCGGCAAATCAGAAGATCAAGACCTTTCTCATAAGGTATGTTTTACAATCTACCTTATACCGTCTTTGGCGTGAAAGGAATGGAAGAGCATGGAGAAGCACCATCACCTTGCACACATCTCACCAAACTTAACGACAAAAACGTCAGAAACCGCCTCAGCTCAATTCGACAGCTAGGTGACTCCACATACGACGAAGGCCTCACTATGTGGTTTGCCTCAAGATCCACGCACTGAAGCGAACATCATCACCAAAATTTCACCAATTGAAGTCTTGAAGAAATTCATGTTATAATGTTCTTGCTCTTAATTAAAAAAAAGACACAATCATTATAAAAACAATTTTTGTGTGAATAAATTTTACATTCATTCAAAAAATATATTGACATATTAATTACCTAGCTTGGAAGTTTATTAAATAGTTATTTGGACTGGGTTTAAAAGAGTAAAGACTATCTTAATCTTATATCAATTCACTCAAAGAAATTAAAGTTCAGTTGAGATCTTGTATTATATAACTGATCTTATATATGAATATTAGAATTTGGTGTAATTCAATTGACACAAAATATGATAAAACTATATATTTGCAAATCCTTATGAATGTTTTTTTTGTTTTGTTTGGTTACTAAGATACCAGAGTATAAATTTCAAGTGTACAATTTGTTATCTATAAAATTATATTAAAAATATGATTTGACTAACCGGTCCAAAAAAAAATACATACTCAACTGTTTATCTCTAATGTGAAATGTTTGTGACTTTCCGAAATTACTTGCGACATCCCACGACTCACAAGTCAATGCTTCTAGACTAACATCCTCAAAAGTCAACATGAAATTGAGAACAATTCCAGCTTGTTGAATACTTTAAGCCACATTATTTGATTTTAGTCTACTGATGATGAACTTACGTAAAGATATGTCTTATACAATATAATTGCGGTTCATCATTTCGTTAGTAATTAGAAACTATGTAGTAATATGTGCTTTGCGCGGAGTGAAATATCTATAGATTTTTTGTAATATCCGAGTTTGAAATGAAAATATGAACCATAAGAATTTAAAATTCTGAATCTAATACAGAGGTTTTTTGTAAACCATTAAAACCATAATGATATAATAGATATTGTTTAAATTTGATGGGATTTGTGTGTCAAAATCAAATAATATAAAAAGATAATTGAAAAACTCTATAAATAAATAAAATCATAAAATATAATGGTAGTATAAACATTTTCTTATTTGGTCTTTGTAGTATTTTTCCAAAATTTAACATATTATCTTAATATGCGATTGATTTTAAGAGTTTCTGAAAGTGTTTTACACACTAAAAAGTGGAATAATAAAAAAATTAATTTCAAAATTATGAATCAAACATCCCAAAATTGGACTTACTGCAAACAAAGATATTATATTGGTGTAAAATATATTGTTATATAGAAATAAAACTATTTTTTAAACAGTGTAGAGATAGAGTTGTAAAATATAATGTTATATATAGTGCATTTCACTACTATAATAAATTAACTCTAACAGTTATGTAAAGAAAACCATATGTGAATAAAATTTAGCATAAATAATAGGAATAATAAAACTAAAAAAACAAAAAATAACCATCTCGATCGTTAGTACCAACAACAATATGGTATTGTTTTGCAAAGTCTTTTGATATTCATCTTTATTTTTCACATATTCTTCAAAAGTTTCAAATCAGAAATTGAGTTAAAAAAAAGAATCATGAGAAACAAATATTAATTAGATCAGAAATGCTACTTTAAAAAAAAATGATGAGTAAAATATTTATGGAAGACATTTCATCTTATATAGAGTCTAATCGTAGGATTTCTAAATAATGTTATATAAATTTTCAAAAATTTGAAAAATTGTTAAATAATCAATAATAAACATAAATAAATGCAAAATATGTTTCATAACTATATTAGGTAACAACCAAATTCCATCTGCATTATATTTGCAAATTTTTGTAACTGATATTTTTGTCTTATCATTTTCTAACGTAAGTTTCATCTAATTTGAATATAATTAAATGATGATTTGATGATATTTATAGTGCCAAAACTTAAAATGAATTCCAATTTCAAAACACATAAATATGTTTTGTTTATTTTTTATTGCAATGTTTATTTGGAGTGATGATGTTAAATTATATTTGCAGAATTTTATATTCATTGGTAAATGAAGAAATGGAAATACGGTTTTGCATTATGAAATAGGTACATGATTTAAACGATATTGATATAGATTTTTGTTTGTTGTCATAAAAGTTCTTTTAAATGGTTAAACTACAATGATTTTCCCAAAAGTATAAAAAAATACAAAATAAACGATAGAAATATTGAATGCGTAGTTTTAGTTAAATATTTTGTCAGTTATAAATAAATAGTTTTGGTAAATATGAAATTTGTAAGAATAATATTTTTCACATTAAAAAAAATCGAAAACAATATTTTATTTTAGAAATGAAATAAATTATAAAATAATATTGATTTAACAATGTATATAAAATCTCATAATAAAACTTATATGATTATGCATATTAATCAAGTAAAACATAAGTTTAATGTGAATGACATGAATGCAATTATTATAGTAACTGAAATCTTTTTACAAAAATATATTGAGAGACTATATGATTATGCATATTAATCAAGTGAAACATAAGTTTAATGTGAATGATGTAATTATTCTAGTAATTGAAATCTTTTTTCAAAAATATCATGAGATGCTCTATGGTAATGACACATCATCATGACACAATTATAAATCATATGTCAAACCAAGATTTGATTTATAGCTTTCATACCAAACGTAAATTTGATGTTGGTAAAAAATATCTATAAGAAATTGGAAATCGCAACAATAAATGTTCAATTGATTGGAAATTACAGTAATTATTGTGTCCATTAAGTGTTTATTTTCTTACGTCGATCTCACGAAAGAGACATCAAAGAGGAATTTGCGTCTATTTAACAAATTCAATATGCTTTAATAATTAATACATTTAATTAGCTTCATGCCTTTATATATCAATCAATCCACAAACGTGACAAAATATATAAACGTACGGAATGGAGTAAACGACGGGCCCACGACAATGGAAAGTGAAGTAAACGACGGGCCCACGCCTAATGGGCTTTCTGATGAAGTCAGGCACGCCCCTAAAGTCAAGAACATTTTTTTTTTTTTAAAGTCAAGAACGTTATTCACAAATAAATTATGCGTATTCATACACTGTATATCTGTTTTTTTTTCTCTCATAAATGATACGTGTATTATGTGTGTGTATATAACAGTATATTTTACAATATATTTTTCCAAGAAAAACAAGTTAAAGGATGAAGGACAATCTCTTCAAAACAAACTATTTTTTTTTACTAAATAAAAGTTTTCCAGAGAAATCTATCGAAACCTTCAAATAAGACGATTTTGTATGGTGTGATCGATGGTAACTTTGATAGAGGCAGTTGTCAAAGATATAGAGTTGAATCCTTATATTACGTTCCCTTCAAACTGTATAGTAGACAATTTGAAAAAAGCAACTTAACAATAGTTGAATGTAAAACTTTTGAAGAAGTCTGGATTTGAAATCCAAAAGCAATAGCGGCCAGATTTATCGTGCTAGGGATACCCAAATAGCATGGGGAAATCACATTTAAACAAAAAAAAATGGTTATGAGATTTGTTGAGGCACAAAGAACACAATTTAGAGGCACCGTTATTCCATGACCCCTAAGTTGATATGTTATTTGTAGTTTTCCAAGAAAAACAAGCTAAAGGATGAAGGACAATCTCTTCAAAACAAACTGTTTTTTTTACTAAATAGGAGTTTTCCAGAGAAATCTATCGAAACCTTCAGATACAACCATAATTGTCCTCAAAACTAAGAAGATCAGAAAGTCACTCAGAATCAGAACGTGCTTCCCGCAACACCAACTCCTATTTCTTACTGCTTCAAATTCATTAACTTTATTTTTCAATAAACGCATTAATTATTAAATTCAAATTACGTATTAAAGGGTTCATAATTGGACGAAAAAAAGTTAAGGATGCCACTAAAATTTCGTTATCTTATTATTATATTAAGGAGGATGTTTCAAAGATAGTAATTTGACACGTGTCAAATTAATCGATAAGATTTTTAAGTTTAGTTAGAAAACAAAAATACAAAAGGGAAAAAAAAATAATTATTCCAAAAAGCCAAAGTTAAAAAAAAAGTTGCGTATAAATTAAGGAAATTTTTAAAAAATTAAGGAAAAAGGTAAATTACAAAATACTGTTATATTAAGGAAAAAGCTAAATACCGTTTTCATTTTTAAACAAAATAGCTTTTAAGATTGAAAATTTTCTTTTAAAGGCTAAAGTTTTTTTAAAAAGTTAAAAAATTAGTATTTCTAATAAGAGTAAAAAATAAAAAAAATTTAGTATAAAGCTGAATGTTTCAAAGTTGCTAATTCACATGATCGCGACACATGTCAAATCAAAGTTAGAAAATTTTAAAATCGATAAAATTTGGAAAATTAAATAACTGATTCATAATATTAAAAGGTAAATTTAATTTAAAATAAAATAAAATTAAATATATTTTAAAAGGCAAAATAAATATAAAAAGGAAAAAAAATCATTAGTTTTTCCATTTAAATTAAGAAAATTAATCCTAATAGGAAAAAAATTATAATTACTCACCTCTATATAAACTACAAATTTAATAATATGTCAATTACATATCAAAAAAATAAAAGTCCAATAATCGTATCCAAAGTTATTTAGTGCATATGTTCACCAAATTTTCCTTCAAGATATATATTGATTTCATCAGAAAATTCGTTTATAAAGTTCTGTATTATATATTTTTACGGGTGATCTAATTTTGTTTTCTATTTTTTCGTTTTTAATTTTTTTAACGCGTTATAAAATATTAAATTACAAACCCGCTCTTATCTAGTATATATATAAAGTAATGGAATAAATACTTTTCAAATAAACAAGGGAAAGCGAATAAAGCAAAAATGTGGAAATACTGAAAAGAAAATGTCTGTGATGCCGACAAAAAGAAACAAATAAAATATAACATTTTTTTAATTTACGAATGCGCTAATCCATGATACTTAGAATCATAAATGATTCAAAACTCCGAAAAAAATATTGGCATAATCTGAAAATTATACAGATTTTTTAGATTAATGGTACGGTAAAAACAGTAATTATAAATCAAACCGGATCTAGCCAATCTAAATATGATGTTGAACATTTCAAATATTTTGTACTATGGATTCTTCTAATACTTTAAACATATTTCAAACGTATTATTTAAAATTCACGATCAATAATAATAAACTATAATACAACCTTTTGTTCAAAAAACTATAATACAACCTTTCTCAAGAAAGAGAGAGAAATTATGACACTGCCAATTTGATTTAGAAAAACTATGAATCCGAAAATGATTTAATTTATTTTTCAGATTCTGTTTTGGAAAAAAATGACAAAAGTTTTTGAGTATGACTTCACCATAAATCATACGTAGGGCTGGGCACGGGGCGGGTACCCGGTTTTTTCGGCCGCCTTGATACCCGCCTTGTTACTTGCGGGTAATTGAAATTTCGCCTTGATACTTGCCTTGCTCCGAACGGGTACCCGCCTAAACAAGTACCCGCTTTTTTGAGCCGCCTTGATACCCGCCTTGTACTTGCGGGTACTTGTGGGTACTTGCGGGTACTTGCGGGTAATAGCGGGTAATAGCGGGTAATAGCGGGTAATTTGCGGGTACTTGCGGGTAATTTGCGGGTAACGGGTAACAGGACGGGTAACGGGGCGGGTAGCGGGTATAAGCCAGGTACTTGTACTTGGCTTGATACTTGCGGGTAATGAGTCGGACCGGCTTGATACTTGGCTTGAATGGGGCGGGTACTTGGTCGAACGGGGCGGGTACGAGGCGGGTAGCGGGTACTCGGCGGGTAACGGGTACCAGTGCCCAGGCCTAATCATACGACTCGATGACGCAATGGTTATGATAGCTACTACTTCACACGCCTCACACATGAATACACACATCAACCTTCCCCACTTATTTTAAAATTTTATTTTCATTAACAAAATATAAATTTCCCCATTGGCTAGTCAATGTTCTTTAACTAATCCACAAAATCAAACGAATCCATAAATTAAATAATATAAAATCATCATTTCCTCTAGAAAGATGAGTAAAACTCGACCTATATATAAATAACATCAGACGCCTTCTTATTCTACACACCATTTATATAAAAAACTTACCCATAGTAACCAAAACCACAACAAACAAACACATGGCTAAGCTCATTTTCTTCCTCGCCGTACAAATCCTCCTCCTCGCCGCCGTTTCCTCCACCGGAGACGACGGAGAAAACTTCGCCAGAACCATAGATCGGAAACTCCTCGGTCTACACAAGAAAGAGAAACTAACCCATTTCAAAGTCTATTGGCACGACATCTTAAGCGGTCCAAACCCAACCTCCATCATGATCCAGCCACCGGTTACAAACACTTCCTACTTCGGAGCAATCTCCATGATCGACAACGCTTTGACGGCGAAAGTTCCGATGAACTCAACTGTGTTGGGCCAGGCCCAAGGATTTTACGCCGGAGCGGCCCAAAAGGAGTTGGGTTTTCTAATGGCTATGAATTTTGCTTTTAAGACAGGGAAATACAACGGAAGCACGATCACGATTCTTGGTCGGAACACGGCGTTGTCGGAGGTCAGAGAAATGCCGATCGTCGGAGGAAGTGGGCTTTTCCGATTTGCTAGAGGCTATGTCGAGGCTCGAACAAAGTGGATTAATCTCAAGAACGGTGATGCTACTGTTGAGTATAGCTGTTATGTTTTGCATTATTGATGTTAATGATGTTTTTGTCGTATTTTTGACGACGTAATAAATAAAACAGATTTTAATATATTATTATGTTTTTTTGGGGGGAAATTTTTGGCCTATGGTGACATGGTGTGTGTGGTGGACGTTGTGGTTGGGTTGTCGTTTATTTAAATTTAATAATATTGATATTTGTTTTCTCAGCAGAAAATTTTGAACAATTTTTTATAATAGATTTCACTTTAGTTGTATGATGTTTATGCTTTTGGACCGACATTCTGACGTGGTCGGTACAACAATTCTTAACATATAATATATATATATATATGTTATAATTACTTCAATCGCCTTTATTTTTGGTATTTAATATGTCTAATGATTTATACGGCAGTTGTAATCGGTTAATGGGATATCATTGCTTATATAGTTTCTTTGATTATTGGGACGACTTTTAACTCGATGAAGTAACTTCGCCTTGCAAGAAACATGTACCTTCTCTCCTTTTCCTCCCGTGTCCTCCATGTTTTTGTTAACACAAGTGCTAGAAGTTTAAAAATAATGATAGATTTTTGTTCTATAGAGCTTTATTAAGATAGAAATTAAAATAGTTCACTGAAGTTTTAATTTTCAAGAACAAAAAAAGAGAGAAAACTAAATGAAGAACACTATAATCAAATTGATTGTTTGATTGATATGAAAAGAGGAAAGGGAAGTTACACAATCGGCAACCCTAAGTTACTTTATTGATGTTCAATACACTATATATGTGAATTTATCTTGTTAGAAACATAATTAAATGAACATAGATATACATGAGCATGTGGACTTGTATTGGGCTTATGAATTTGTATTAAAACATCCACAAGAAGTCCAATATTATGCTTATGACAAATTCAAAAGCCCATATAATTTGAGTTCTTAGCAATTAGAGAGATTCATAGAAATATCCGTTTTTCTGCTAAACATTACATCTTTTTCCAAAGTAATTCGGTACTCTTTTAAAAAAGGGAACTGTGATTATGTTTGTCATCACTGTCTTAATCTTTGCAATTACTCTAGCTATTCTCTTTATTATGTATATAAGAAAACTATGTATACTGAAGAAGTTATAAAAGTAAATATATAATATATGTTTTTCCCATCATAAACTCTCATTACTCTATCATGGTATGAGAACCAACAATGATCCATCCGTTCATGTTTTTTATTTTTTATTTTTTTAAGCTCAATTATGAGCCTCTAAATCTAAGTCATAGTGCTTCCTTAAAACTATATTACTTCTACTTTAAACCATCGTGTTTTTATTATAAACCAAGAATGCATCCATTTGAAGCTTTTATGCTTCCTCAATTTTTTATAGTTTGTTTTCGGCCTTATTGTTTTTCGTTTTCTTAAAGCAAAAGTTGCTTCTTTTAATTTTTCTAAGCTTATAACACGCACCACTTTTATACTAAAAACCAGAGCAAATGCTTGTTTTAAGTAATTAGAAAAACGTACACTCAATTTATAATAAAAATAGGGGAAAAAAGCTTCAAAACAATGTCTACACTTCTTCATCCCTTTATATTCTTTAATTTGCTTCATTGTGAATTTGTTAAACCGCTAAAGCATTAAACAAAAAATGTCTACGTGGACGAAAATATTGGCGAACGCTGCAATGTTTGTGATAATCCAAGCTTTAGCGTTTCTGATCATTTCCACTTCTTCCGACATATTCTCATCCAATAAGAAGACAAAGAGAACATTTAGCTTCAAACCCTCTAGTTCCATCAGCGTTTCCCATTTACTCGCTTTGATATCCGATGATGTCGAAGAAGCTTCCTCTCTCCTCTCATAGAAGCTCAATTAATTTCTACTTCCATGAACAATTCTTTGTATTTTCAGAAATTTACTTTTCACAATGTATTGAATCTATTTAAAGAAGGGTCTGATGATCTATGACTCATATCGTTAAGATGAGACATTGCATGAAAACTATAATCTTGCCAGCAACATTGCACTGATACTACACTCAATTGCTGAAAGTGATAACCATGAGTTGTAAATTACGCGAAAAGATAACTCGAAACTGAAAGAATTCAAGCAGAGAGTTTGAGGATAAACTTATCCCAAATTCAGGACCTTTCGGAGAGATGAAAAGAAAGTTGTATACAACCCGAGTTTTGTTTTCATGTCTTTATCCTCCTGGAAACTCGTTGTAAGATGAAACACTGTCATAAAGGCATTGAAATACCTGCAATTTCAGATATAAATGTTAAATCTGTAAACACATTGAGCTAGCAAACAACAACAAGTCCATATCAAATATAGCTTCCATGAGATAAAAAGTGATGCCTTAGTCTATAAACCAAGTACTAATTATGATGAACACGACAAATATTATTATACAGATCCAGGTAGTGATCATGAAACTAAAGCTGCTACTTAAATGCAAACCATAGGCTAACAAAGACAACAAGTAGACTTTTTTCATGGCGAGTAACAAAAAAAAAAAGAATGTAAAAGTAGGCAAGAGCTAAGGGTGATAGGAGCCAAGTTCATCAGATTCACAAATCGGTTGAAAATACGACAACCAAAGCTACCATAATCTAACAGGCTCCTGTTACTGCTTAACAATCAGCTGAACATATACTTTCTTATCAAGAACTGATTTCTAAAACTGGAACTAAGATGACACTCATTGTCATATAACCCCACCAAATGTCTAAAACTGACACCATCCAATATAGAAGATACAGTTGCAACTCCGACAAATAAACAGAATGTGAACCTTAATATATACAAATGTACCCAGTCATCATCATTCTTCAATCCAAAACAAACATAATGATAATCAGTTATTTTCTTAAACCCAGTAGGAATATCATCAATATAGAGAGGGAGAAAAGAAAAAGACTGACCTTGAGGAACTATAAACTCCAGCTCTTGGATTCAACAGACAAACTTGATACCAATCTGGCAGATGCTATAGCACTGTGTAGCGGAAACAGCGAGACGCAGCTACTCTTCTCCACTGGCAATCTGTTTAAAATCAATCCAAAATCGTAAATTCCAACGTCCCTGGTTTCAGAGTTTAATCATATGCAAAACTTCATGGATCACACCAATACATTTCCAAAAGGTTGAAGTAATTTCCAACAAAACTAAAGAAAGCTTGCTTATTGATTGCGATTAAAAACGCAAACTCCGATTACGATTGGAAGAAAAAGAAGGGTTTAGGTGGGTTTTCTCCATTTAACACTGACCTAAAAGATCGATTGATACGGCTAGTTGCTGAGGATGGAGATGAAGATTTAATGGGAGAGGGTAAGGACGAGACGTGAACATTCGTCTTGGTAAGCTTCTGGGTTAGAGAATGTATCTTAGATGATAATCTGCAGACTTTAGAAGACGCCATATGGGAAGGAGTCGGAGAAATCAGATTGAGATCGGACAATTTAGTTAGGGTTTAAGATGGTTCTTCCTTTCTGTTTCTGGGCGATATTTGTGAATTAATTTGTGGTAACCTAAATAAATATAATAGATTTAATTTAAATAAAATTTAAATAATATTCTTATAATGACGGAAATGATAAACGATATGTTATTGTATATTTTATCATAATCAATCAACCTAAAATTTTAAATATTTGAAATTAGTAAATATTTATATTATACGGTAATATGAATTAACGGGCGGGTTAGAATTATATTTTTATAATCGTGGTTATTTTGGATTAATATGAACGGGCGGGTTAAAATTATGTTGTTATAATCACAGTCATTTTTAATATTTGAAAAAAATAAATCTACAAAAATAAATTATACTAAACACAAAAATTAATCTTTATCACTTATTAGAAAATTTATATCTATAAAACCAGATTATATCTAAATACAAAAAACAAATTAAATTACAAAATTTGATAAACAAAAAAAAAAATTCCGTGCGGGCTGTCACGGACTGATTTTTCCCAAAATGTTCACAACTCCCTTGAACGGATTGGGCTAAAATTGTGTCGTGACAGGGCGCACATGTAAGAATCTATTGAGGATTAAAGTATAAAACGTAAAATAAAAAATAAAACTGTTAGTAATCATACTTTTTAAAAGGAATCAATGACATTTATTTGAAAATGGTAATCGGTTATTTAGATAACATCATTTATATGGTCTTTAAATATAGATAAGCTATGAAAGTTCCAAACAAACATGATTAATTTTAAATAATTACCGAAGTGGAATTGGAAATAAAAGAAACAATTAGTTGAGTTTCAAATAAAATATTAAGCTTACAACCGAAAACGAATAAGAAAAATTCGGTAAATAATTCAACTATTATAAAACTTAGAAAATAAAACCCCCCATCGCGAAATTCATTTTCGAGTAATTCATAAAGCCAACTCGCTTTGCCAATGTCGAGTATGGGCTTTAAATTTTAAGCTCATTTAACAAAAGGTTTCGCGCATCAGTCCATTGCAAATTGCAGATTTGGACCACAAGTTTAATGTATATATATGTTTTTTCTTTTTCAACTTAATCTTTATTGAATCAATTGCGGTAATCATTGTTTACAAGAGTAGCTAGAAAGGATGGACAACAATGGAATAATTCCCAGGGGGAAGAAATACGACACGATTGTTTTGCTAACATATCGGCACATACATTTGATTCTCGCTTACGGAAAGAAAACCGTACCAAGTGAAACATTGACTTCCATTGTCGCATGGCATCAATGTAGTGTTGAAGTTTAAAGTTCGGAGATTTTCGGTTGATAAGGCAGTTGATATTTTCCCGTCGAGAGTCACTTTGAAAGTCGTACCTAAACTCTTACGACTGAAAGCTGCCATTGAACTAGGCTCCCATTTAGGTTGTCGTGTGATACAAGTTATGGAGCTGGTGCATTTGTGCTCCTCTTGACCAGCCAAGTCATTATTATGGTGGCTAGCCGGTGTTTCTGTTGCAGCAAGGCTCTTAGCCCCGGTGGTTCAAGAGCTTGTGCCATTATGCTCTTCCTCATTTGCTGGTAAAAAACTATACTACTAAAACAGTCTCAATTAGGTTTCATGAATAGGCTTTTGAAACCTTTCATTTGTTTTTTTTTTTGGTTTTGTGATAGGGTGGGTGTTTTTCTTGATTGCTGAGATATGTTTGCTCGCGGCATCAATCAGAAACGCGTACCACACTAAGTATAGAAAGATGTGGAACATCGATGATAACCCTCCGAGCTGTGAGGTGATCCGTAAAGGAGTATTTGCAGCTGGTGCTTCATTCACACTCTTCACTGCAAAACGAGCCCGTTTAAGCCCTGGAGCTTTAGGCTCACGATAACATCCGTAGCACACTAAATAAAAACTGCATATCTTTCTTTCTTTCACAGATAAATCGGTCGACAATTATAAAAGTTGGAGGAGATGGACAACTAAACTGACCAATTTTAAAAAAAATACTAGTCCCGGTTTGTTAATTTGTAAAAACATCACAAGGAGAAAAAGGAGGAATGAGCAAAAAAGAAATAAAAGGATGAAAAAGGCATATGCAGAGCATTGTATATATTATTCAGTAAGCTCTCTTCAGTGGAGAGGGGCAAGCCAGGAGCAGGAAGTGGGATCGATGACGAGGTGGTGGAGAGTGTTGGAGGAGAGGTCATAGAAACCGGACCCCATGTCGATACTTGCAAAGTAGACGGAATTTGGGTTAAGTCCCGGGTATTCGGTTGCAGAGAGGCAAAAGGCCTCGGACATGATGCCGCCTAGGAAAATGCAGAGATCGCCAATGTCTTCAGTGTAAGAAGCAATCCTTTGCTCAGAGTCTTGCCTAAACACCACAAAGGCCCTGGTTTCCCTCCTGTGGGAGGGTTTATAAGGAGGTCTATCCCCGACGATATCTTCGTTTTTCAACCATTCCTTACACCTTTAAAGCATGATACATACACATTAGGATATATATATATAAACTTCAATCAGAACAAGCAAGCACAATGTAAACGAGAGTTTTACCAGTAAACGATGAAGGAGTCGCCAGAAGGTGACTCGGCCAATAATTGAGTGTTGTAAGTTGAGATAAGCACATCTTGTCTACTCTTGGGGATGTCATGAGACATAGTGAATCTCTGGTGCAGACTCACCTGAGGGAAGTCGCAGCAACTAGTGTCGATGAGATCGATTGGACCATCATACTCGTCCGTTCTTGACCTGTGGAGAAGGAATCTCCGGTCTTTCCCGGAATACATCAAATCTGAGGCAAAGAACGGGACTTTGACGCTTGTCCACTCCAAGTCACCAGGTCGACACAGACTGAGAGATGAACTAGCGTACTTGACGGCCACTACACAGTCTTCTTGCTGCTGGTCTGGGGAGGCCGAGAGAGAGAATCTGGAAATTCGACCATCCAATGGAGGCAAAGAGATAACTTTGTGTGACGAAACTGAGGCACAAGGATTGAATATATTTGTGAGACGTATAGTGGAATCGGTTCGGTTCTTCATACCCACCCATCCCCTCGACGATCCTATCCTCGTCGAAGCGTAGAGCTCCTCTGAAAGACTCTGCTCCGGGATTTTCACTCTTTCGTCCTTCCTCGGATCGTACAGGTTTATGTCCGCCACAATTCTTTCACCACTCGCTCCTATCCTGTGGTTCGTCTCCTTCAAAAGCAGATACGGCGTCGCCGCCGTCGACAATTCACTGAAACAGAGTCCCTGCTTCCCAATTGATGACCATGAGAGCTTACCCATTCGGCCCAAAAGCTGAGACATTGTTGAGAAATTGAACACTGCGGCTAAACCCTAAAACCCAACCTCGATCTGCTTCCACATTCTGCTGTTGTTTCACATTTCCAATTCATAAATAAACTAGCTAGGATCGGATCGGATCGGGTTGTTACGGATAATAATTATCCATAACATATTTTATTTATTATTACTTAGTGGTAAGATTGTTTCACCGTCATACATTTACCACCGACTCTAATATTTAAAAGTTTTGATTATTATATTACGTAATTTTTTTCTAAATATTGTATATATATAATTACATCAGCTAAATATTAAAACCATTAAACACTATAAATATTAAAATTTGAATTTTGTTTTTATTTTGTGAAATACAAAATTTAATAAAAAAAGATTTGATATCATCGAGTTATTTTTTAACAATGTCAATAAACACAACACAAAAATATATATGTAAAGTTGGATTATAATCTATTCAATTTAATAACAGTCCATGTACAATTTAATTATTGCAAAATAAATTTGTAATCCATTTTTATGATTTTATTATCAATACAAAAATATTAACAATTAAAAGAATGGACAAGTGTATGTGGATGCCGTAATTATGTATGGATATATGAGAATAACAAGTGTAGACGAATCGATGTTCTATTTTTAAATGGACAAAATATCATAGATAAGCTATAAAGAATAATTACTCGTGTATACGTTATTTTCTCTTGCATTCAAAAATTTGTTACGCTAAAAGCAAGAACACGTTCAATTTTTGTGTCCATGTAGAAATAAACAAATGTTCAAAAATTAAGCAAATGTTGTCCGTCATAAACTATCCACCGTAAACTGTCCACCGTATATTTTCCACCAAAAATTGTTCATCGGAGCCTTGATTACATTTTAAATATAATGTATCCACCATACGTTGTCCACGATATGTTGAATATAAATAAATATGATTACACATTATTATTTTGATTCTTACTAAACAATGCAATAACCAATTAAGTTCCATGGATAATTTAGTGTGGATAAATTATTGTGGATTTGATGAATTGAAATTAGTTTACAAAGACCAAACAACACAAACATTGAAACACATGATGGTCATAATCATCCTCAAACATCAATCGATGACTGTCCATCTTCGGGATGTTGTATCCTTCTTTTGTTCAAGTTTTTTCTTCTCTTTCAAGTTATCCACACGTAATAGTCCACAAACATCCTTACACCAATGATTGTCCATCTTCGGTTAGCCTTTGTCTTTTTCTGTTACAACTCATCCATATGTACGTGCCCACAAATATCCGTTCACCAATAACTGTCCATCTCCGATATGTCTCATTGGAAACTCAGTCACATGAAATCTCACCGCTTTAAAAAAGCAATACATATCCGATTTCGTGATATGTGTTGTCAAGCAAACCAAGGTGAAATTATGTTTGGGTTATGAACAAAGATTGATAATTTTGAAGTTTGAAATTGAATCATGACTATATTGAGAAGAAAAAGATGAGGGGGAGAAGATGAGAGAGAGAGAGGGAGAGAGAGAAAGAGTGTAGATGAAGAGGGGCAAATGCAACGAGATCTAAGAATTAGTGTTATAGATTGATAGAGGCAAGACAAGCATGTGAGCAGGCCCGTCCCTTGGCTAAAGCGGATGAAGCACATGTTTTAGCCACAAAATATATATTAGTTTTGAAGGCCACATATTTGATGATTTGTTAGTCAAATTGGTTATGTGTTGTTTTAATATTTTGGTTATTTCAACCATTGATTGCATTTTAAAAAAAAATATTATGTGCTTTGGTGGCCTACAATGATTTAATGCATTGTGTTAAGTATGTTTTTGTGTGCTAAATATGTTTTTTTGGCCATTATGTTTGATATATTTGTGTATCATTAGATATAATCTTATTTGTTGTCCAAAAAAGCTATAAACTTATTATTTTATTTATTTCGTTAGATAAATATTTACTTATTAGTATTTTATATTCTTCTCAAATAAAAGTATTAACACTAAATTTATATAAATGTAGTTCAAATAGTTTTAGAAATTAAAAATAACACATATAAATCATATTTTTAAAAAGAAATTAAGGTGATTTTATAAATTTAGTTTTATCAAATAATATGTCGTGTAACTCTAAGATATTTGATTTAAAATTATTTAAAGTAACAAGTACTTATTTTAGTTTTACAAAATTTTGAATTCAAATATGTGTTTTCTATTTAAGAATAATTAGTTAAGATAACTAAATTTTGTATGTTAATTTTTTTTGCTTTAGGCCACCAAAATTATCGGCACTACATGTGAGTGTACATAATGACTTTTATGAGAATTTTTAGATCTAAGAAAAAGAAAGAGAAAGAAGAAAGAAGAAACAAGAAACAAGAAACAAGAAACAATAAGAAAAAAACGTGGTCATTGGTAAGTCAAATTGCTTTTGTACTTTAAATCAAATTGTATAATCTCAACCACACAATATAAGAAATGGACGATTCATATCTCAACTACAACTCTATTCTCCTTGCTTTTCCTATAAGCATCTCCAACCATACCCCATTTTCAATTCCAAAAGCCATTTTAGAATAAATTTCTCTATAACCCTACCATATTTTTAACTTCAAAATGGAAATTGCCATTTTTTTCCTCCAAATATGGAGTAACCCCATTTTCCACTCCAAAATGGAGATGAACTATTTTATTTTCAAACAATCCTTCAAAATTTTACATTTTATAAATTCTTACTTTTTTCTTTTGAAAAATTTAATGTACTATATATATTTAATTTAAAAGAAAGGATAGGTAAATTTAAAAATTGAAAACAAAAAATATAATAGCATAAACTGATAATAAATTTAAAAATACATAAAAAGTACTAAAATTAGAAATACATTAAAATAAATTTAATGCAACAACGACTAATAATAATCCGGTAAAACACTTCCGGATCCACCAAGATCATTAAAATATTGTCCGAATGAACCAGATTGAGGCGGATTTTGTTGATATTATTGTTGCTCGGCCCTTTTTCGTAAAATTCGTGTTTGTTCAGTCTGAACATATACACGAAGATTCGGATCTTGTATCGAGTTCAAGTCTTGGTACAAAAATTTATTTTCTTTCTTAAATTCTTTCAAGGCGTAGTTCTTACTTTGAATATCCAAATATTGTTGTCTTTGGGCACTAGTCTTCTTTAATTGCTCTAAAAGTTGCTTATTTCCTTCTTCTAAAGAGTTGATAACAGCTCATGTTCTATCATCAATTTTTCTTTTCATTTTGGATTTTTTTTATTCCACTTGGTCGTTTGAGAAGGATATCCGCCAATAATCTCATCACCATCTATATTCGAAGAAAATGAAGACAAACCTGGAGATGCTTGTGTAGCAGAATCATGGTTAGAATTTTCTGCCTCTAAAGATGTGTTTCCGAAACCACACGGGTTTGATACTTCCTTAGTAGAGGTGACACCATCTTGAAACTTTTCAAAGTTCTTTACAATATTTCAAACATGATCGAATTTTCAACTTTTTAAAAAAATTTGGATCTTCCGCTAAGAAAAAATATTTTGCTACACGACAAGAAGCATGTAGGAAAGATGTAGAACGTGCCTTCGGAGTTCTCCAATTGCGGTTTGCTATTGTGAAAGGACCGGTTCGTTTTTGGAAAAAGAATGTGTTACATGACATAATGACTACGTGTGTAATTTTACATAACATGATAATCGAGGATGAGCGCGATCTCGATGCTCCGATTGAAGTGGGAAGAGAAGCTCCACCTCCAGAGGTAGAACTAGTTGAGGACAAAAATATTCGGTTCCAAAATTTTCTTGCTCGATTCAGAGAAATCAAAGATAAAAACGCTCATTTATCACTTCGAAATGCGTTCATTGATCATTTATGGGAAAAATTATCAAATGATGACGTTTAACTTAAAATCTAATTGGTTTTGTTATTTTTATGTGGTGTAATGTGTTTTTCTTTATATGATAATAGTTAAATTTAAATAATATCATAATTTATGGAAGTTTTGAAAGAAAACAAATTAATAGGTCAATTTGTAAATTTTATAGATAAAGTGTATTATTTAACAATTAACAAGAAAATAGAAAAAGAAGAATATACCTAGAATATTCTTTTTGAGTAGAAAATGAAAAAATACATTGGAGAGAAACTCAATTCCATTTTGGAGATAAAAATGGGGAAATACATTGGAGATGCTCTAACATACATTTTAGTTAAATGGTATGATGGTATTAAAATTTGTTGAACAGTGGAAAAAGTTACCCAATAGTAAGAAGTTACTTTTTGTAATAAAAAGTGGAGAAAGTGACTTTCATTGTAATTGACTAATATAACGATAAATTACATGAGCATAATCAATAAATGGCAGAAAACTCTTTATTACTAAAGTGAGTTACACTGTGGGGGCACTTTCCCACTTTCACCTTACAAAAAACACACTTATCACTTTATAATTACATTTAACACATTTTCTCCACTTTGACTTTACACCTACACACACTTTGCAACTATTCATTTTTTAAAAATATCAAGATACCCTTGTGTGGGAGAGAAAATGTGTGTAGTGTATTTTTTTCTCCATTTCCTCTCTTTTATTATTTTTTGCTTTTGTTTTGACACCACAATTAGTTTGTTTTGCTTATTTCTTCTCATAAAAAACAATTTCACAAACATGTGGTTTTTGCACTATAAACTATGTTTTTTTTCTCTATACTTTGATACTCATTTTACAATATGTTACTGACATGTGGTTCGAACACATTGGTCGAACGCATACGTATCCACATAGCTGTGTCCACGTGGACGCATTTAAATGGATAGACATGTGCGTATCTACGCGCATATTGTCCACGTGTACGCAAGTACATGGATGTGTATGCGTATCCACGCAAATATCGTCCACATGTATGCACCTACATGGATATGCATGCGTATCCACTCAAATATCATCCACGTACGCAGCTACATGGATACGCATGCGTCATATCCACAATGTTTGACTTCCGAGCCATGAATTTTCTTGTTCGGGTTATCGTTACCCTTGTTTGGAGTTCAAATCCGAGACCGATGAGGCTTAGCCAAAAAGATATATATTCACAAACAGGGCATAAATACGACGTCTTAATTTTTTCGCCGGATATCCAACAGCTTTTCGACGAGGGATTCCAACTACAATGTTCGTCGGAAAGACGTTGGAAAATTTACAACGGATATCCGACAACTTTCTGACAGGGCATTTGAACTAAAAGTCCGTCGGAAAATCATCAAAAATCCCTCCGACGGGAACTGTTTGTCGGAAATCCGGTAGAAAATCAATCGGAAAAGTTACGACCATTTTCCGACGACCAGTGTCCGTCGGGATGTTCCAACGAAAATCCGACCGAATTTGATTTCCGACGAGCTGTAACTGATAGATTTAGTTATGTTGGAAATCTGACAGAGAAATCATGAATACAATGCCCCGCCAGTTTTCACATCTAATTAAAAGGTTGTGAAATTGGTATGAAAATATAGAGAAAAAAAAAATTTTGATTGTGAAAAATATAATTGTTAGATTACCAATTCTCGAAAAAACTAAAATAATCCTTAATTTAAATAAAATGTGGTTAAATTTTGCAAAAACTATTTAATTTTGACAAATATAAAAAAAACCATTTGGGTATTTATAACTATTCGGTTCATTTCGGTACCTTTTAATTCGGTTTAAATTTTCGGTTCTGGGTATTTTGCAAGAAAGATGAAAGAGAAAAGAAAAAGATGAAAGAGAAAAAAGCAAAAAAAGAAAGAGATGAAAGAGAAAATAGATACTGGTGGCGGTAATATTGTAAAAACACAAAAATTGTGCTAAATGTAAATGTGTTAAATGTAACTTATCTTTAAAGTGTTTTAGAATGTAAGACTACTTTCAAAAAGTGTCTCTAGATATAATTTTTTCTTATTACTACATATTGTGATAACTGTATAGAATGTTCTCTTTTTCAAGACATAAGTGAGATTTTTAGAAGTTTTGATAAATTTTGGAACGTTTTCAAGAGAGGAATATTTGTGGTGATGAAAATCACATCAATATATCCTCTATATATTGAGAGATCGGTTGTAGAGGTTGTTAAGTTTAGCTGCCGTACCAAATCTTACCAAATATTAGTGAGATTACAAAATAAATTCACGGTTAAAGAAATTATCAAAATCTTTATAGAAGTTATAGCAGTTAAGGTTTTCCAATGATCTATTTCTATATTTGAAAAATATCAGTATTTTACTTGGTAATCAAGTTCAGGTTTTGATATTTTTTTATATCAATCCACATTTAATAACTTGATTATCACGATCACGGTATAACTTCTGACCAATGAGATTATTAGAGGAGTTGAGTTGTTTAAAGAATTTGGAGTAATATCTTACTTGAATATATATCGTTCATAGGAATACTAGTAGGTTTGCAAAGATTGATATATTTTGCTTATGTAAATATTAATAAGATTTGGAAAGATTGCAATCTTTTGTATTAGTGAGATTCAGGTCCGGCTCAAAAAAAATGGTAGTCCGAGACAAGGAAAAAAAAATGTGACCCTTTGTAAAATATAAATTTTTTGTTTGGTGGCCTTATAAAAAATAGGTTTCAAATTTAAAAATTAAAACCTTATAACTTATTAACTTAAAACTAATTTTGTGGCCCATCAAAAACTAAAAAGGAGGATGGTCCAAGGCCATGGCCTAGCCTGCCTAGCCTCTGGGCCGGGCCTGGTGAGATTGAATCTTTGATTTTTATCTTTGATTTTTTTTTGGTTAACTTGTAATATTATCTCTTAAATTGTAACATTTTCTGTCCACATGGTCAACGATTTTATGATGACGTTAATAGATGATATTATATAGGTTTGATAGTATCATATGAACACATGGTTCTGTTTTAATTTCATGTTTGAAAGCTTATATATGGTCTAAATGTGTGGTTCACTTGTTTCAGGTTCTTTGTGAATAGAAGAAAAAAAATTATATCTGATGAACGGTCGTGATGTGTTGTTATGCAACGGTTTTGGAAGAACTGAATCCTTAATGGTTTAAAATCAGTTCAAATCTAGTTATTGCTGTATATGTTATTTCTTCCTTGTTTGCATAGAGATGGTTTAAGTCGTTTAGTTGGTTCACATGTGGTTCAATTGTTTGGTCTAAGTTGTTGGTTCAAAATAAGTTGATTTTGGATCATAAGAGGATCCGCGTGTCCATCAAGTGGATCCAGAAATATGTTTAGTCCGGGTCATAAGAGGATCCGAGCTATTTTTTAAAAGGGATTTTGGGAATACCCAATCAAGTAGGTGAGAAAAATACTTAGGTTTGCCTAAACATTTTGGCCGGAAGAAGTCTGAGATGTTTAATTACATAATCGAGGGAGTTAGAAAGAGAACCTCTTCTTGGAGCTACAAATTTCTGTCACCTGCGGGAAAGGAAATTTTATTAAAATTAGTTGCAATGTCCATGCCTGTGTTTATGATGTCTTGTTTCAAGCTACCATCAACGGTTGTCAATGACATTACAAGCTTGCTCTTAAGATTCTGGTGGGAGAAAAATCAGGAACAAAAAGAGGGTGGTCTTGGATTTTGAGATTTGGAGTCTTTCAATGATGCTTTGTTAGCAAAGCAAGCCTGGCGCCTTTTGACACAACCACAGTCTCTGTTTGCTAGACTATTTAAAGCTAAATACTATCGTGAATGATATGTGTTAAATGCTAAAGAGCAAAGGAAACAATCTTATGGTTGGTCTTCTATATTGGTGGGTCTAGAGTTACTTAAAAAGGGTCTGCGATTTAATGTTGGCTCTGGAGACAACATACGAGTTTTTAGACAACTGGATACCTTCAGATCCTCTTAGACCTGCTGTTGGTTCAACTAATGAAACACTAAGAGTATGTGACCTCTTACATCATACTGGAAATTTTTGATACTGGATGAAGAAGCTTTAACTAGATATCTTCAAGATGAAGACAAACTTTTGGCAAAATCGTTATATCTGGCGCAGCGAAAAGAAGATGATAAAATTATGTGGAATTATAATAAGAATGGTATCTACACAGTAAGATCAGGATATTTTTTGGCTCGAAATCTTTCTCATCCGACATGTGCGGCTTCTATTCCTCGTGGTGATCCTGTTCTCAAAAGGAAAATTTGGAAGTTACCAATTTTGCCGAAATTAAAACACTTCTTATGGAGAATTGTTTCTAAGGCTCTTCCTACGGCAACAAGGCTTCGAACTAGGGGGTTCATATCAATCCTATTTGTCAGAGATGTGGCTTACATGAAGAAACAATAAATCACCTGCTTATTGAATGTCCTGTCTCTAATATGGTTAGGAGGCTTTCGAATATACCGCTGCAGTGTTTGATTTCACGGCCATTCAGTGTGGAAGATAACCTACGATGCATAATTGAGTTACAAGATCAACAAAACATCTCAAATCAACAAAAACTACTTGTTTTATGGATATTGTGGCGGATATGGAAGTCAAGAAACGATTTGATCTTTAAGAAAGAGGTACAAATTCCTTCTAAAGATGTTTTAAAGTCCATTGCTGAGGTGAAAGAATGGTTGGATGCAACATACACAGAGACTGGAAGGTGCCAAGGAAATCACGTTAGTGTTTCACAAGGTTTTTCGAATGCTGAATTTCGGACTCGACCAGCTACATGTTCTGTCAAATGTAATTTCGATGCTGCTTTTAATGTAACGACTAATGAGACAACGAGAGGTTGGATTGTAAGAGATGCTTTGGGTGTAGCTAAATATTGGGGATCCGTATGCCTCGACAACTCTAATTCTCCTCTTGAAGCGGAAGGTAAAGCTCTACTAATGGCTATTCAGTGCACAAGGATGATGGGTTTTCAAACTATTACTTTCGAAGGAGATTGTCAAACACTTAACAGAAATTTGAATGGAAGTGATAAGAACTATATCATCCATAATCTCTGCAACAATATACTGAAGTGGTCTTCTTCTTTTAACCTGTGTCTTTTTAAGGGTGTCAAGAGGGAGCTAAATGAACCTGCTCATTGGCTAGCAAAAGTTAACCCCTATATGTATAAGGATTATGTAACTTCACAATTATTATAATAATAAAGCGTTTGTTTTCGTCGAAAAAAAAACGAGCTTTTTTTTTTGAATGGGTAATAAATAAGTGGAATAAACTACACGTTGGAAGTCTTAAAACCGTTTTTTCTCTTCTCTCCCACAGGGGCGATTCTCTTACGAAAACCAAACCATTTTCTTCTCTTTGGCACAACCACCAGCCGACGTCGGCTCCGGCGTCGATCGTATTCTTTCTTTTGTTTGTAGTTAGGTTTTTATTTCTCAAATAAAACTAGATCGATGATTTTGAAGTTTCAATTTCAAAGTCTCGTTCTCTTTCTCTCTTTCCTGGAGAGTCTCTTTCCGACCATAATCCGGCAACGGCCCATGAGTATTTGTGTTGGTTTCATTCTATTCGGGAATTTTCCGATTGGCCTCCGTCGTTTCATCTTTGAAACGTTTCGATTCTTTTATCGAAGAATTTGTGACTCTGATTTGAATCTCTCCAAATTGAGAAGGGGATTTCAAGCACAGATCTGGAATCCAGGGGCAAACGTTTCTGGTGTTAAGGATTGTTTGATGAGAAGAAAACGGGTATGGCCAAAGAGAGGAGAGAAGATGTTTCATCATTTTGATTACTACCGGATTTCGCAGATGCGGTATTTTCTGTTTCTTCTCTCGGTAATAAGAAATCAACATATCCTCCAACATAAACACAAAGAGACTTTACCGGAATCATCAAGTATTTTGATTTCAATGAGGAGACAAGTTTCAGATTCATCACCAACAACATTTAGTTTAGTCTTATTAATCAAGGTAATGCCAAGTGCATTTTGGAGTTTCATCCAAGAGATGATAGCCAACAAAAAGTTTATGAAGGGGGGGATATAACAGATTTTATCTGTTAGCCTATAAAACTTCTGAAAGTAAAGCATGGTTACTCTCCCCCCCTTCATCGAAATTGTTTCAATTTCCTTTATTTGCGTTAACGGTTGTATCGACAATATTTCTATGTCTTGTACTCTTCTTATGATATCAATTGTTGAATAATGGTCAAACATCTGAAGTTTTTAGCTGAAAGAGTTTACGGCTAAGTCAAAATAAGGACTTAATGAAATCATGATTAAACCTGTATGGTTTAAGTGATATTGTCCTGGTAATTTGAGTCCCGATTATTTGTAAATCCCTAAGTCTGTAAAGGGATAAAATCGATTCTGGGATTGGTTAGTGGTATGTAACAAAAATGAAACTGTATCGTCTTCTTCGTGGAGCTCCTCTGTGATTGAGAGCTTCGTGTACTATCTTCGATTTAGTGGATTGCTGGATCGATTCCGGCCCCTGAGACGTAGCCATCCTCACCGGAGGTGAACTCAGGGTGAACAGTTTCAGTGTCGTTTTCTTTTTCTGTTTTGAATCAAGTCTTGAATCGAGTGAGAGAGAGAGATCAAAGAAAGACGTAATCACGACTGCATCTTGACTTTAATCTTGTTCATATCATTCGGTTTGTCGATCTTTCGTGCAACAAGTGGTATCAAGGCAAAGGTTGAGGTTGATTCAATGTCGACGACAACATCGGTGACTCGACCCGAGGTGGAGCGTTTCGATGGAACTGGAGATTTCTCTCTATGGACCATTCGGATGATGGCGCATTTCGGAGTTGCAGGATTGAAGGATGTTATTCTCGATGATAATTTCGAGATTGAAGTTCCGAAGACCAAGAGCGATGGGAAAAAAACATCGGAGGATGGAGATGGATCAGAACCGTCGGAAACCAAGAAGGTTATTGATCTTGTAAAGCTGGAGAAGGACGAACGGGCTAAGGATATGATTATAGTCAACATCGGCGATCATGTCCTACGCAAGATCAAGCATTGTACCACTGCCGCATCGATGTGGTATGAAACGACCGCATTTTTTTTTTTTTTTTTTTTAATAATTAAACAACACAAAAACAAGTTCTACAGCTTACACACGCTAACAGTTCTATAACAGCAAAAGCAACAACAATAACAACCAAAAACCCCGAGTCCTAGTCATCCCCTCTTCACTGCCTCGATTCCACGATCACGCCTTATCTTTACCTGCATCGACAAAAGTGATGCATCAACATTTGGCTAACCAAACGCTGAGTGAGATTGATCCTCCCAACAACAAGCTACCAACAAGCACAACAATAGCAATTTACAACACGAAGAATTAATTAACACCAATTAAAACTTCCAGCACAAATAGCAATTCAATCCCATGAAAAACTAAACCAACGCCTAGCAATTCTACTCCAAGAAAAGCTAAACACACATCCTGAAAAGTAAACACACAACACGCTTTCAAGGCACAACCATCGACTGGTATCGATCGATACACCCCTGGTATCGATCGATACTAAAACAACACGCGTCAACCAATAAGGGACTGGTATCGATCGATACTGAAAACAACACCTGGTATCGATCGATACTAAAACAACTTGAGTCTACCGACAAGGGACTGGTATCGATCGACACACCCATGGTATCGATCGATACTCCCCTGCGACTCACAACCTTCACGAAATCTAATCCCAGAAAACGCCAAGACCAGCCACAAAATTCATCAATCAAGCTTAACAAAGCACCACACAAGCTTAATTGCTAACCTTTGGTCACAACTCACCTTAGATCGGATGGATCGAGCTCTAGAAGACCTCCCTCTCTTCCCCCTTGGCTCACGCCAAAACCACGCTCTTCCAACCTCTACTTCAAGCTTCTCTCCAAGCTCAAACTCTCTTGATCTCGCAAGATCCAAGCTCTTCTTTCCCTTTCTCTCTCTCCCTCTCTCTCTCTCTCACGACCAATTCTGATTTTTCTCAAAAGAATGGTTTTATCCTCCGTAAGAAGAGAAGAGGAAGAAGACAATAAGGAAACCCCGACTGGTATCGATCAATACAGGCCAGTATCGATCGATACTACCTGAAACGACCGCATTTTTTTTTTTTTTTTTTGCAATGATAATAATTAAACAATACAAGAACAACAACAACAACAACACCCCGAGTCCTAATCATCCCCTCTTCACTGCCTCGATTCCACGATCACGCCTTATCTTTACCTGCATCGACAAAAGTGATGCATCAACATTTGGCTAACCAAACGCTGAGTGAGATTGATCCTCCCAACAACAGGCTACCAATAAGCACAACAAATAGCAATTAACAATACGAAGAATTAATTAACACCAATTAGAACAATTAGCAATTCAACTCCATGAAAAACTAAACCAACGCCTAGCAATTCTACTCCAAGAAAAGCTAAACACACCGCCTGAAAAGTAAACACCCAATACGCTTTCAAGGCACAACCAACAACTGGTATCGATCGATACACCACTGGTATCGATCGATACTACAACGACACGCGCCAACACCACCAAAGACTGGTATCGATC
>PKMM01011706.1:0-100984 GCA_002933915.1 Eutrema heterophyllum | reverse complement strand
CGGCCTGAACTCTCCGTGCTGCCACACCCCTCCACCAGAGATGCGCATCACCCTCCAAATAATGGACCGCAATGTCCACTTGGTATCCCGCGGGACACCTACTCGAGAGGAAATTCCTCTCTACCCTCCTCAGCCACGCATCAGCGTCCTCAGGATTAGCACCTCCAGAGAAGAACCCCGTGCCAATTCTCTGCATCTGCTCCATCATCCTAAGGTAGGATGGGAGCTCCTCAGCCTGCGGTTGCTGAGGAGCTCCCATCCTACCTTAGGATGATGGAGCTGCCACCTGAGGCTGAGCCTCCACAACTACCGGAACCACAGGAGCCTGAGCCGGTACCCTCTCTGGTAACCGCTCCAACAACCTCGTCAAAAGATCCGCTATGCGATCATCTCGGGCCCGAGCATCACCCGCTGCTACACCCGCAGCACCCGCTGGAACACCAGCCACAACGGCACTCACACCGGCCACACCCTCAGACCCAACCTGACTCGCAAGCGACTCCTCGACCTGCTCCTCCAGCACACAGCCACAACCCCTACCACGGCCACGACCTCTACCATGCCCTCTAGCCATCTACAACGTGCAGAAGCACAAGCTAAGAAAACTAAAAACAATCATCACAATAAAGATACTCACCGTGGAATCTCACAAGGCTCGGAGAGGATGATTTTAAGACCCCACACAACCCCCAATCTATTCTAGAACCACCTAGGCTCCTAGAACCGTATGAGCTCTGATACCAATTGAAACGACCACATTTTTTTTTTTTTTTTTTGCAATAATAATAATTAAACAATACAAGAACAACAACAACAACAACACCCCGAGTCCTAATCATCCCCTCTTCACTGCCTCGATTCCACGATCACGCCTTATCTTTACATGCATCGACAAAAGTGATGCATCAACATTTGGCTAACCAAACGCTGAGTGAGATTGATCCTCCCAACAACAGGCTACCAATAAGCACAACAAATAGCAATTAACAATACGAAGAATTAATTAACACCAATTAGAACAATTAGCAATTCAACTCCATGAAAAACTAAACCAACGCCTAGCAATTCTACTCCAAGAAAAGCTAAACACACCGCCTGAAAAGTAAACACCCAATACGCTTTCAAGGCACAACCAACAACTGGTATCGATCGATACACCACTGGTATCGATCGATACTACAACGACACGCGCCAACACCACCAAAGACTGGTATCGATCAATACACCACTGGTATCGATCGATACTACAACGACACGCGCCAACACCACCAAAGACTGGTATCCCGCAGGATATTTACCATACTATTAACTGCATTTAAAAATCAATTAATTTGTATTTAACTATTTTTAAATCATTAAAGCATAAAAATAAAATAAATAATATTTAAAAATCATTAAATCATAAATACAAAATAAATAAAATTCGAATTTAATTTTGAAACGTTATAAAATCATAAAATTAATAAATTTGAATTTAACTATCTTTAAAATCAAATCTAAACATAAAATAAATGATGTCTTAAAAATCATTAAAGCATACACATCAAATAAATGAAATTCAAATTAACAAAAGCATGTGAGCAAATTCTCTCGTTTCAAACAAAAAGTTCCAAGGGGTTGAAGATAATGCAAATCACATCTTCCTTCAGAGCCGGTCCAAGTCCTACACTAATTAAATTAAATATTGTGCATTTTCATATGTTTTATTAATCTCGGTTTAGACATATATGAATAAATTGATATATTATATGCAGTGTCGTGCCTAGGTTCATATTGTGCGGTTGTTAAATAAGAAAATATAAATCTTTTCTAAAAATACAAAAATAGTGTGTTACTATATTATCACTCAAATTTAAACTCGTATAATACAATTATGAAGTTGTCTCAAAAATTATATAAACATTCTAAAAATATAATAATTTTTTCTTCTATAAAATCGTTGTCGAAATTCACATAATTAAGTTTTCTAACTAACACTCTCTTTATAAGTATAATAGCCAATCACGCAACTACTTTTGTGATATTAAATTTTTCTAATGTCATGCACTTCTTAAAAAAATATCTCAAAAACATAATATTAAATTAAGTACATAACTCTAATTTATAATTATGTCATGTGGCATTATTGTTTTCTTAACAACACATAAAGTACGATTGTGATTAATTATACGTACTAGTCGCCACATATCCCGCTTTTTTAACATTGTTCTTACCTAATTCTGGTCATATATTGTGAAGCCCTAATCGGTGGTTTCATTTGCTTATACTTTCGACCGGGCCTCTCTTCCTTTGTTTGAAAGTTGTAAGTCGTTCCTCGAATTCTTCGACAAAACAATCTAGGTAGCCAATCAAACACACACAACTCCATATTATTTGCAAAATGTATCAAAATCTGAGTTGTTTCCTTGAATTCTAGTCGCTTCTAGCAAAGATGAACACGGCGGCGAAGGCTGAGTATTTGAGGGATAAAACGTCTGTTTGGTGGGACATTCAGCTTCACGCATTGTTAGTGAACGTGAGCAAACGAAGAAGATGAAGAAAAAGTCAAAATGATTCTGTTATTCACGTTGATGAGAATATTTACATATACTCGATCTGTTAAAATAAATATTTGATGGTGTGACTCAGCTCATTAAACGGTCATTATATTTTAAATAGAAACTAGATTCTAAAAGCGTCTGTACAAGTATTTTTTTTGTTTATCAAATTTTGTAATATAATTTGTGTTTAGATATATTTTTTTATATTTAATTTTTATTATATGAGACACATAATTATGTTGGTGTTTACATATAATTTGTTTTTTCAAATCCCCTAGAACGGGAGTTCAATATGAAAAGTAACGGGAGTTCATTATGTTGACATAAACTTTTTCTAATCCGCCATAGAACGGGGATAAGTTTTAATTTTTGTTTTCTGATGTTTAGTTCAATTTTTTTGGACAAAATGTCTTTTGTGGATGTAAAAGTTTGAAATGTATTAACAGTTTTATTTTTGGTATCTATATATATAAAGTTACCATTCCTCTCTTCTCATCCCGCCACCTCAACAAATATTTTTAAAAATTATAAAAAAACTTAAAAAATCTCATAATTATAATCTATGGGCTTCAAATAACACAAAAACTAAAAAATCTCATATTATAATCTATGGGCTTCAAAAATATATAAATCTAAATATAAATATGAGCTTAAAATATAAATGATTTCATATTTATTTCTATTAATTATCACACATTACCAACAGACTAACACATAAAAAACGCACACACCTTTGTTTAATTTCCAAAGTTAACATTTTTGGTTCAGCTGCCCAAGACAAAAACGATACAACATATTTACCCATCTACACCATAATTGAACAAAAATCCAAAAAAAGTAAAACCAATAAAGAGGATTCAAATCGAAAGTAAAAAATATTGGAAAGAATATTAAAAATTGGGAAAAAAACAAAAATACAATATTAATCGAAGAAGACGGGATTAACGATCCTAAAATCCTCTGCAACTATCTCTATCCCTACATACAATATATGACCCTAAATCGACGGTAATTATAATCTATGGGCTCCAAAAACATATAAATCAAATATAAATATGAGCTTCAAATATAAATGATTTCATATTTATTTCTATGAATTATCACACATTCACACTAACAGACTAACACATAAAAAACGCACACACCTTTGTTTAATTTCCAAAGTTAATATTTTTGGTTCAACTGCACAAGACAAGAACAATATAACATCTTTGCTCATCTACACCAATTGAAAAAACATTCCGAAAAAAGTAAAACCAATAAAGAGGATTCAAATCGAACGTAAACAATATTGGAAAGAATATTTAAAATTGGGGAAAAAACAAAAACACAATATTAATAGAGGAAGACGAGATTAACGATCCTAAAATCCTCTGCAACAATCTTCATCCCTACGCATAATATCTGACCCTAAATCGACGATAAACTCACCATTAGCCACATATATTTCAGATTCCCCCGTCTCGGCCTGTCACGAACCACAAGTGTGTACTAATAGACATAGTAAATATCTATCCATTTACTAACCCGTATGAGTTGCGTTAAAACAACAAATTTGTACTAAAGAAATATAAAAAATTACGGAACTAATAACAAAGACCAACTAAAAAATAAACATTTCTCAAAACTTAAAAATGATAAAATTTTCATTTAAAAAACCAACTAATTGAATTAATAGACAACCAAAGAAAAATAAAGGTAAAAATGTGCATCATCCACTAAACAAACACATAAATAAACTTTTAAAAAAAAAACTTTAAAAAACAATACACATTTCCAAAGCTAATAGAGACGAAACAATTAATTATTATACTAATAAAAGTAAAACAATATTAGACAATTAAAATGTTTTAAAAATTATGTTTCACGCGCATAGCGCGGATCACACACTAATATATTTATATAAAGTTAACTTTACTCTCTCCTCATTTAGCCACCTCAGCAACCATTTTTTTTTATAAAAAAAACAAAACAAAACAAAATAATCTCAAATCTCATAGTTATAATATATGAGCTTCAAATAAATCTAAATCAAAATATAAATATGTGATTCAAATATAATTTGTTTCATAGTTATCAAACTTCCCTCTATTTTGTAGAATGCAACACATAACCTCAACACTCGATATCCTAACAAGAATTATAGTGGCTAAGACATGAACTAAAACCGCTGAGTTAAATACGTCATCTAACCCTAATTCGACGATAAACTCACCACTCGCCACAAATGTTTCAGATAACCTCGTCTCAGCCTGCCACTCGCCACATGTGTGTACTAATAGACGAAGTAAATATACATCCATTTACTAACACGTATGAGTTGCGTTAAAACAATAAATCTATATTAAAGAATTATAAGAAATTATGGAACTAATAACAAAGACCAATTAAAAAATAAACACTTTTCAAAACGTAAAAATGACAAAATTTTCATTTTTAAAAAATAATTAATTGCCTAAATAGACAACCAAATAAAAAAAAGGGAAAAATATGCATCATCCACTAAACAAACACATAAATAAACTTAAATTTAAGAAAAAAACAATCTACATTTCCTAAACTAATAGAGACGAATCAATTAACTACTATGCTAATAAAAGTAAAATAATATTAGACAATAAAAAAGATTAAAAAATTATGGTTCACGTTCGCGCGTAGCGCGGATCACATATATTATATAGTTTTCTAAAATTTTAATCCACAATGAAGGCATATGACAATTTTTATTTGTTTTTGTTTTTATGTTTTCTATTTTGTATGGAAAAATATATTTTTTGTATGACATGTATGATTCAAAATTAGTCATTTTAGCTACCCAAATTTTCTGATCCGTTTTGTTATATATATATATTTTCAGTTCTATATTTTATTTTAAATATATTTATAATACCTAAATTCTCCATTCGGACTCTTATCCATTGTTTTGTTATTAATTTTTGAATAAAGCATAATCATAAATATGTTATATAATCGACATAATTATCATATCATTTACACATACAATTCATCATAAATAGTTTATATTTAAAATATGATTATTATTTTCTATATGTGAATTATTTTTTATTTCAAATAAAATAGTATGAGATGACGATCTATTTCCCCACGAGAAGTATCGGATCTTTCCAAATGTCTCCCAAACTATGACCCTGTTTCAAATCCCCACGAAAATAAAGTCAAAGACTTATATCCCCGAAAAAGTTCTAAATGTATATACCCACATATGTCGGTTTTAATGGTTTTTTTATCTAAACCATAGATACCAAACCACAAAACTAAACCGAATAAAAAACTCGATTCCCTAAAACCCGACCCGTGTATCCGTCCAAAAACCCAATTCCCCTAAATAATATATTTTTTTATTATAATAATAATTTAAATCAAATATCAGAAAGAAAAAAAATGAGAAGAAAACAAAAAACGAAGAAGAAGATAAGATCGTAAAAGTTTGTTATTCTTCTTCGACTCTTTGATTACTCTCCTCAGCTCAGATGGGCCATCTTCATTTCACCAAGCCCATGTATCTCTCTGTTTGAGCCTAGCACACTTTAACACCAATCAACTCAGCTCTGGTTTGTCTTCACCAAACCCGTATCGACCAACGATCTGAATATTGAACCAGATTCTCACAAAAATGCTCGTTTATTTTATACAATACGTCACAAATTGTCAAAGAATACAATCAAAATAATTTATCGAACGTCTACGAAATTACATATTCTAAAAAAATATATTCTAGAATACTAACGTCTTTTCGCATATTTTCTCCTGCGTTTTTTTGCTGCTCGTAATTTATCAAACGGTTTATTCGGTAGTCTCTAGAAACTCTTTCTACAACGTCTCTTCCCCGTTTCATATCCATCTTTTCTGGTAACATCCTTCCCTCATCATCGCTAGTTCCTTGTAATCTAAGTTTATATCTACTTTATCTTTCGCCATAATGTCAGAATATTTTCTATGTTTTCCTCAGCCGCTAATCCCACCATAATCATGCTGAAGAAATCACACTAAAGTAAACTCATTAAGCCAGTAAACTGAACCATAATTTTAAGCTAAAATAACTATTATTTGTTTCTTTTTACCTTTTAGGATTATGAATCGATTATAAATTTTACTATTATTGTTAAAATTATGTGTTAAATATAATTGGAAATTTATTAAATATGTGTCAAAATATAATTGAACATTTATTAAACAATTGTCAAACTATAATCGATTAACTTAACACGTGTCGTGATCAGGTGAGAATATAAAATTTCAAAAAATAAAAACGTGAGAATATAAAATTTCAACCACCAGATTTGAACCTAACACCTGTTTTCAATACTTACCAATTAAGCTAGTAAGTTTTTCCTGTAAAAATTGGTCCCTCAAATAAATAACTCTTCTCAGGCCCTGAAGCCTATGCTTCTTTAGATTCTACCTAGGACCGGCTCTGAAACTAATAGCAACGAATAATCAAATCGGGATTTCGACGCTTTGGGTCTCGAATCTAAGGGCTCGGAAGCTATAAAATGATCCTCGAGCGATTTCAAAGATCGAAGCCGAATCAGATCGTTTTTTTCCGATTCGAATATGATCCTTCAAATCGCGATCAAACAACCAAAAAAAATCAAAGCCTGGAATCAGATCGATCCTCCAAGTCCTGAAAAACTTAATCATATACGATTAAAACAAATCTCTAGAGTGAACCTGATTGGATTGGATCGAAAAATGGGTCCAATCTCTGATCGAAATCGATTGAACCCCCACCGAAATAAAATTCGAAAACAAATCAAATCAATCCGATCAAGAATCTTCAACTCTAGCTTCCTAGTTCATACGAAACGGAATAGGATTTCTCAGCAATATCCAATACTCGAACTAAATAAAATCCAATACACCGAAGCCTCGACGATCGATTTTAAAAAGAGATCGTCTTCGTCGTTATCATTTTAAAGTCTTTGTCGTCTTCGATTACCGACGAGAGAGCCGTAGAAACAGAATGCTGCTATAAATATTTTATGGTGTGACTCCGCTCATTAAACGCATATGGTGTAATGGTATGGGATATCATTGTATTTTCTCACAGGATCAGCCACGGTTCGAATCGCTGTAATTACTCTTTTTTCAATTTTTTTTGGGGCAAAACTACGTCGTTTTGAAATTTCGTTCCAACAAAATGACACATGGCATCCGAGTCATCACCGTTAACGATTTAACAAAGTTGACTAATATAATTCAAGTCAATGTATGTTTCGGAAAAAAAAATTAGTACATGTATGTATATTCAAATAATGAAGAGTTTGGGTATGAATTTACACACTAAAATTGTTTGAGTATTAATCGGTAGCATTTATCAGTGTTGAGGCACGAATTGGCCGTTTTACCCATAATTTATAGTATCCGTGAACAGTTTGTCATGAATAAGACAGTAATCGTAGAAAGCAATTGTTGTTTCGAATCTATTAGAACAAAAATGAAATACCTATACTACATTCAAAGGACAAGGCTTTATTTATTCTTTGGTTTCGTATGTGACTATGTGAGCAACACCTCTGAAATCAACAATGTGGGCTGCGATGGACAAAAGAAAGGACCAGTGGCCCATATAAAACAAGGCCCAGTCAGCCCAATGACTAAGCCAATTCAACAACAAGAGAATAGGACAAAACCTGCAATTCTCGTACCTGCAGAAGACGTTACTAAAAAGAGAAAGACGCTCCTCCATGAAAACTGTTTTGATCCTCTCTTATCTCTAGGTGATGACTAGTCTTAATGACAGCTGTATTCGTATAGATAAGGCTGACCTAAGTTCTAGATTGTTCCTAAGAGTCTATATAAAGACGACTTGTAGACGTACGTTATTGAATTCTCGTTTAGAAAAAATCAATAATAAATAGTTAAAAGTTCATCCTTTTCCATTGTTTTACATCATCGTGTTCTTGACAAGAAGTTCTATAATATAAAAATTACGTATTTTGTCAAACGATTGCACGTATTCAATCAACTGTCCATGGACCATGCGTAGTGACTAGAACAAAAAATAATCAAAATAAACTATTATGATATATGATTATGAATTGCCCGGTTAAATTTGGTTATTGAGACTGGTTTAATTATGTAGATTACACATGTTTATATAAGCTAAAGCCGAACTAATTGTACAGATTAAGAAAGCTAATAACAAACTTTCTCTTTCATCGTTTTCTCTCTCGGTTCTGGCAATCTTGATTCTTCTTCATTGATCAAGTTTTAATAATATCAACAAATGATTTCTTGTCTCCATCGTTGATTCTCTCAGCGTATTTGTTGAAAGTATGTAACCTTTGCAGGCTAAATTATTATAATTTAAAAGACAACATAAACTTTATAAAATATATATTGTAATTTATCAAATTTTTCAATAATTCTACACTAAATATTCTTGATAAAATCTGTATCACATGACTTCTATTTCTTTTCTTTAACAAAACAAGCTATTTATGATTTGGTTGGTTTATTGATATATATGATTTATTTTATCAAATGTCATTTAACGATGAGACCCAAACGACCGTATGTTTTACAGTACTAACACATATATAATTTTATTTTATTTTTTTCATGAAGAAAACGATTGGTATAAATATGCCAAGTTATTAATATAAAGAGTATGATTGTTTAATTCGACCTATGAGCATAAGAAAATCAACTATAGTATTATACGTTATCGATGCTTTATACAATTTTTAGAAGCTTTCTAAACCAGCATAATATCAAAATAAGTTGATGTCATGGACTATCGGATTTGTTGTCTTCAGGCACATACCAATTGGTAGCTTGAAATAAGTAAACCATGAATTAATGGCCGTAACTAGTAGTAATTTAAAAAAAGGGAACGTGCTGAATAAATAGAATAATTGTGAATGAGATTTAACGGAATGGAATAAGCCATTTGAGAGGGATAAACTGGATTAATTAAGAAAAATAATTAATAAAAAGCTTTCCATCTATTCCTTTATTCTAGAGACGTGAGATAAATTTTGAAAGAAAGTTTTGTTTTTTTTTTTTTTCCTCACTAATAAAACGGGATAAAATGGAAATTTATTTTAACTGGTAAATATTAAAAAGAATCTAAGGGAATCCACCATTCCATTAAAATGCATTCCAGTTGCACCCTACACATTTTACATGAAGTATTTTATTGCACCGAAATATGATCGAGTCAGTACTATATCAATTTTAATTAACTACATCAACAATTGTTGTTAAATGCATTTATAATCATTTACCGGAGAGATTAGAGTTCTCAGATAGTCAGATTTATTGCTTCTCTTCAAATAACCAATTTTTTTTTTTTTTTTGCATTACCTTCTCTAAAAGTAGGCATATTGTGTGACACTTTTTTATACATAGAGACAACACAGAACAGAAGAAAAATATGTCTTACTAACGTCGCCGGGAAAAAAAATCCCCGATCATCGGTAATTATTAAAGATAATACGAAAGACAGAGATTAAAACAGACTTAAACAGACTCTAAACACACCGAAAACAGAGATTAAAACAGACTCGAAAACACACAAAAAAACAGAGATTAAAACAGACTCGAAAACAGACTCTGAAACGCAACACAAAGAAACTCAAAGATCTTCTTTATAAGGAAGAGGCAAATTCCTCATCACGTCGTCCTCCAAATCCCTCATCTGTTCCTCCATTTCCCTCATCTGTTCCACATCCCGTTTCCATTCTTCGTATTGCACCTCCCAGAAGTCCAGCTTGTCATGGATGGTCCAATCCGCCGTTCCTTCTTCTGCCGCAGCGAGGTCTTCCTTCTCCTGAGCCCATGCTTCCATTTCCTCTTTCGTCATTTCTGGTGGTTCTTGGAAGTCTTCTTTTCTCCTACCTTGGAACCAATCCCAATAACTTGCCTCGTCGATGAACAAGTTTTTGGATCCAATACTTTTTCTCTACCTTCTTCAAAGTCTTCTTCTTCATGTTTTTATATATTAGTTTTTATATAGAAGTTGTGAGAAGTATCGTTTCACATTGTATACCCTAGATCAGATTCTGTCGGTATACCATGCAACTGCAAGATTTACAAATTCATCACATGTTCCGAAAAAGCTGAATCTTGAATCCATGTTAAAAGTGTACTTTAATTCTTTCAATAAACATATTTAATGGACGTGTTATTTACCAAAAAACAAAGGCCTTCTATTCATGAGTTTCATAAAGATATAACTAACATTTGTGTTGTTTGAGGATCTCAATAGAAACTCAGGGGCTCTATACCATCTCGTGACAACATACTTTGTCATAAACTCGTTCTCCAAAGTCGGTCTAGCAAGACTGAAATCACATATCTTTAAATTGCAATTTGTCTTCATGAGAAGATTGATTGACTTTAAGTTCATATGAAGAACTTTAGCCGAGTTGATGTACTTGAACCCTAGAGATTTATGTAAAAATGATAATATATGATACTTTATTTTAGTAATTTTAACATCAAAGTTTGACTTACCTTTTTCTTCCGTATAATCATCATGAACACAATCGTAATCCTCATCATATTCTTCTTCTTCTTGTTGTTCTCCTTCTCTTTGTTGCGTTCTACAGATTAGAACACAAATGTGAAAAAACATACCAAAGGATCAAATAACAATGAAAAATTACCTATCTAAATGAACCAAGAAACACAACTCAACGGGTGCAAACATAAAGAAAATTAAAAAAATAAAAAAAACAAAAACACGTGTGTACATTACCTCTCATTCTCAAGATTGAATTGTATAATCTTTCTTCGGAAACAACCCAAAGATTTAACTCTATCATGCGAATTTCCAACGTTGACCACTTTACCAATCAAATCTACGTTTTATGAAAACGAAAATTTTAAATCAATAAACTATCATTGATTTTAATGCAAATAACTAATTTGATACAAAACATTCACCAACACATTAACTTAGATTAAGAGACCCACTCAGAACATTCTCTAAATCGACAAAAGAAAAATAACTATTGGGGTCCCTAGAAAAGGAGATTACACATTTGGTACTACTTGTAAGCTGGATCATATAAGGATGTGAAGCTAGCCTGATTCCCCCAGTAACATGTAAGAGATCAAAACCTATTAGAAGAATCCACTCGCCCTCGACGAAACTCAAAGAATATTTTTTGATGTATTCAATTTGAATTGTTGCATGAATCTTATCGCCCTATAAAACACCAAGATAAAATTTAAACGATTCATCTAGTACCAAAGAAACCATACCAAAACAAAAAAAGAAAGATTTTACCTTCCAATCGGCCAATATAAAATCTAACGTTCCATCACATCCACACATAATTTCTTATCCAAATTCAAAACAAAAATCGATAAAAAATGAAATTTTCGAACATGGTGGCAAGTTTTTCCTCCGATGTAACGTTGGATCGTTGCTTCAGCCACATGATTGGGTATTTGTGTTTCTCCGGTCTTTTGTTTCATGTTCTCCGTCACCATCACCACAAAGCTTGATCAAAAAGACACAAACACTGAGAAAAGTCGATTGATTTTGAAAACTTGGATTATGAGTTTTTTTACATTCGTTTGGCAGAGTTTATATGATTCATCATCTTCGAGTGAGTTATTAGATACAAAACGAATGACATGGTGGTTGATATTGCTATAATCTTTTAGACGGAGGTTAGAAAAACTAACTATATTGATAAGAGATTCATACGAAGAAAACAAAAAGATAGTCGATTAACGTGCCAATTGTCTGTTTTGGGTTTGATCGTTAGCTACTCCTTCTGCTTGGCCATCTTTCTACACGATATGAAAAAAGGATCAGTTTCATACCAAATTAGAAAACAAAACAAAGAAATCAAAATATGCACAAAACCCTAAAACAAAATTAGAACGCAAAAAAAAAAAACTCCTATATTATAGAAAAATGTAACGAAGACCAATAAATGAGTATATATCACATAAAATAATAAAAATGTAACGAAGACCTATTACCTAAATAAACCAATCGATAACTATTATTCTCATCAATCTCCATTTCGATTATGCAATTATGTTTTCGTATTGGTTCAAAATTTAATAACAGAGAAAATATGGTTCTGAGATCATAAACCTTCGTCTTCCGTATAATCATCAAGATCACAATTGTAATCCTCATCATCTTCTTCGTCTTGTTCTTATTCTTCGTTGTGCTGTGTAGATTAGAACAAAAATTTGGAAAACTGAACAAAGGATCATATAACAATGATGACCTATCTAAAAGTACTAACAAACACAGCTAAAAAAAGAGGACAACTAAAAGAATTGATCAAACGATTAGATGACATAAGAATTACCTTCATCTTCATTGTCGTATCCTTCTCCTTCTTTCTCGTCTTCTTTTTCCTCTTCTTCTTTGCCTTATACTTTAATTTTAAACAAAATGTAGACAATTACAGCGAACCTAAAGATCTGACACGCTCTGCTACTACTACTTATTCTTCTTTTTTCTTTTTAAGATGAATAAAAAAATTTGAATATAAATTTTTCATATAAATCTTTTCAAATTGGTTTTCATAAAAAAAAAATTATATTTAATATCGTCATTTTAAAAAATACCCCAATTTATTACAAAAAGTTTTATTTTGTTGTTATTTTGAGATATTTTTCTTTTTATAAAAGCGGATCCGGGTTGAATTCACATATCCGTATTTTTTAATCAAATTTTAGGATCGTGATTTAGAAACTCCAAATATGCGATGATGCTTTGTAAAAATTTGTAATTTTTAGAGTTTTAAATGCACGATGTACATATGTTATATTTTGGATTTTAAAAAGTTGACACAAATTTCTATACCTAGTCGTAGAATATTATAAAAATCTATAATTTGGTATTATTTCTATTTTGGCGGTATTTATTAAGTTTATTTTTCTTATGGATTTGATATAAGTATTCTAAATGTTAGGTCATAGAAAAATCAATATTAAATTCAGTTAATTTGTAAACTAATAAATACATTCCTATGTTTTTTTTTGGTAAACAATACATCCCTATGTTTTTATAGATTAATGTTTCATATACATATCGTTCTTTCTTCTTCTAAATTGTGGGAAAATGACAAACACTTATATGTTGCAATGAAAGTGTAAAAGAACATAAAAGAAATTTTATTAAGTATTGACTTTGTACGATGAACACCAAAAGAAAAAATGAGAAGAACAATGAACACCAAAAGAAAAGATAGCAATTACAGTAAAATCTGGGTTGGTCAACACCAAATCAAAGTACATAGGGAGCAGTCACAGTATTTTGATTAATGTTTGTTATCGTTCTGAAGTGTAGTGTATTGTATTCAGGTGAAATGGCAAAGTGCTCTCCTCCTTAGTGTAACAATTGGTCTTCGGCTCTCTTCTTTTTTGTAGAGTTTAAGCCAAGTGGTGGTGAAAAGTGTCTGTTGAAGCGAAAACATTGTTAGAGATGTCTTAACTCAGTTATAGGTTGATCACTCTGATTCTTGAATCTATCTTGGTCTGTGTTGAGCTTGCAATCGATTTATCTTTCATCTCACTACAAGAAAACATCACAAAATCCGACGGCAGGTATCATCGGAAATTTATCGGAAATATACACTTTTCCGATGATCTAATAATTGTCGGAAGTAACGTGTCGGAAATTCATCGGGAAATTTGATGATTTACCGACGACTATTTCCGACCACAAGTGTACTCAGACCCCACTCGGAAAATTCCGATGAAAATCCGTCGATACGTTTGGCCGGAAATTTTCCGAGAGTTTTTCGAGAGTTCATTAGCTAGAGTTTTCCGAGGAAAAAATAAAATTGTAATTTTTTTTTTTAATAATGTTGTCGGAAACTAATCGGAAAATTCCGATGAAATTCCGGCGACAATTTTGCCGGGAATTTTCAACGTTGTCGGTAATTTGTCGATAATTACCGAGAATGTTCCGAGAAATTTTATTAATGTTCCGAGGATTTTCCAAGGCAATTAAAAAAAAAAGATTCTGTTTTTCCAATTTTATTGTAAACCGAAATATAAAATCCAAATATATAAAATCAATATAAACATAACCAAAATTATATTAAACATAAATCGAAATCCGAAACACTTAGTTTTAAAATTTTACAATCCAAAAAGTAGTTCAAAAATAAGACCGAATAGTAGAAATAACAAAGAAAATTAAAGTTCATAAGAACCGAAGTCGGTTCCATCTTTGTTGCGGGTTCCGGTTTTGGGTTGGGCTGCGGGTTGGGTTGCGGCACGAGAAGGCAGGACGCGGTCGGGAAAACATTGTGCCATGAGACCAACCCAATACGGGACATCTTTGACAATAGCTTTCATGTCCGCAAGCTCTCTCTTTGTTTCCGCAAGCTCTTGTTGCGTTTGGACGAACGTGCCATAATCAACTTGTCCGGATTGAGTCCCGCGACTTGGACCGCCTTCATCATCAATGTCCATCCGTCTATAACCGTAACGATGTTCTTTTTTAACTTGAACCTCCTAAAAACCCGGTTAAATTGTTAAAATATATAAAATTCTATTCGAAAATCAATATAAAAAGTTTAAATGGTAAAGTAAAATTACCGAGCGATAGATGGCATTCAATTCCGCTTGAGTGAGTTGGAGATCCCCGGGAGTTTCTTGTCCTTGAGACAATTGGGTTAGTTTCTCTTGCTCGAGCTCTCTACACCTTCGAGCAATGTGTTCGGCTTTTTTGTCGACGAACTTCCCGTCGGATTTGCGTTTATGGGTCTCCTCCATAAAAGTCATCATGTCGGGAAGTTCCCCGGTGACCGGATCCTGCTAATTTTTCTTTTAAAAACATAATTTAATCAAATCGAAACATATAACATGATAAATAAAAATTTATGTTAACTAAAAATAAATAATCGGTTTACCATATTTTTTTTTTGCGGACATACGGCGCGGATCCGCAAGTGTGTTTCGCCATTCCGAAACCACCTTGATCACTCCTTCGGTTTTTGGAGTTTTTCTTGGCACGTTTGTCATTAACCTCGGTTGACCAATACGCTATAAACCCCAACCAAATCGAACCAAGCATCCACTTCGGCTTCTCCGACTTCCTTAAATACAATTGCTTCCAATCGTAAACCTTGTCAAGCAAGCAGGTCGCGCAAACGTTTTCAAACTCTTCACGCACATAAGTTGTGTGTGCATGATCCCAATTATATCGTTGCTACAAAACATAAAGACTTAGTTAAAAATTAGATATGCAAATAATATAGATATTAATGTTTCAAAAACGTACCGCGAAGGCCTTGAACCATCGTTCTTTTGTATCGCCATCTAGTAATGTCCAATTCGGTGCCGCAAAAGGAAAATCATGCTCCATGATCTTTTGATAGATTTTGTAATCCCTTTTGTGTAAGAGAACCTTGTGGACATTAGGAAAACAAGTTAAAGTAGTTAAATAAAGGGATTACTGCAAAAAAAAACCATAACCTTTATTTTTTTTCAAGAAAAACCGTCAGCTAAAAAAATTGCAAATCAATCAATAACCTTTATTTTTTTTGCAAGAATAACCCTTACCTCAAAATATTGCAAGTCAATTCCCCCACCTCCAAAATAACCTGCAATACTGCCCATGGTCGTATAAGACCGTATGTTGACCGTATATTTTCACCAAAACTACGTCGTTTTGGGCAAACTTGTAACGCCCGCGTTCCGGAAGAATTGATTATTGGGGGAAATAATTAATTCGGGTTTGTTCCGGGGTAGTATCGATCGATACTAGCCTTGTATCGATCGATACCTGTCGGGGGTAGTATCGATCGATACAGGCCTGTATCGATCGATACCAGTCGGGGTTTCCTTATTGTCTTCTTCCTCTTCTCTTCTTACGGTTGATAAACCATTCTTTGGGAAAAATCAGAATTGGTCGTGACAGAGAGAGAGAGAGAGAAAGGGAAAGAAAAGCTTGGTGAAGCTTGGATCTTGCGAGATCAAGAGAGTTTAAGCTTGGTGAGAAGCTTAAAGAAGAGGTTGGAAGAGCGTGGTTTTGGCGTGAGCTAAGGGGGAAGAGAGAAAGGTCTTCTAGAGCTCGATCCATCCGATCTAAGGTGAGTTGTGACTAAAGGTTAGCAATTAAGCTTGTGTGGTGCTTTGTTAAGCTTGATTGATAAATTTTGTGGCTTGTCTTGGCGATTTCTGGGTTTAGATTTCGTGAAGGTTGTGAGTCGCAGGGGAGTATCGATCGATACCATGGGTGTGTCGATCGATATCAGTCCCTTGTCGGTAGACTCGAGTTGTTTTAGTATCGATCGATACCAGGTGTTGTTTTCAGTATCGATCGATACCAGTCTCTTGTTGTTTTAGTATCGATCGATACCAGGGGTGTATCGATCGATACCAGTCTTGGTGGTGCCTTGAAAGCGTGTTGTGTGTTTACTGTTCAGGCTGTGTGTTTAGCTTTTCTTGGAGTATAATTGCTAGGCGTTGGTTTAGTTTTTCATGGGTTTGAATTGCTATTTGTGCTGGAAGTTTTAATTGGTGTTAATTAATTATTCGTGTTGTAAATTGCTAATTGTTGTACTTGTTGGTAGCATGTTGTTGGGAGGATCAATCTCACTCAGCGTTTGGTTAGCCAAATGTTGATGCATCACTTTTGTCGATGCAGGTAAAGATAAGGCGTGATCGTGGAATCGAGGCAGTGAAGAGGGGATGACTAGGACTCGGGGTTTTTGTTGTTATTGTTGTTGCTTTTGCTGTTATAGAACTGTTAGCTTGTGTAAGCTGTAGAACTTGTTTTGCGTTGTTTAATAATAAAAAAAAAAAAAAAAAGTAGTTGTTTCAGTTTGGTATCAGAGCCCATACGGTTCTAGGAGCCTAGGTGGTTCTAGAATAAATTGGGTGTTGTGTGGGGTCTTAGAATCATCCTCTCCGAGCCTTGCGAGATTCCACGGTGAGTATCTTTATTGTGATGATTGTTTTTCGTTTTCTTAGCTTGTGCTTCTGCACGTATGCAGATGGCTAGAGGGCGTGGTAGAGGTCATGGCCGTGGTAGGGGTCGTGGCCGTGTGCCGGAGGAGCAGGTCGAGGAGTCGCGTGCGAGTCAGATTGGGTCTGAGGGTGTGGCCGGTGTGAGTGTCGTTGGGGCTGGCGTGAGCGCCAGTGTGGCTGGTGTTCTAGCGGGTGCTGCGGGTCTAGCAGCGGGTGATGCTCGGGCCCGAGATGATCGCATAGCGGATCTTTTGACGAGGTTGTTGGAGCGGTTACCAGAGAGGGTACCGGCTCAGGCTCCTGTGGTTCTGGTAGTTGTGGAGGCTCAGCCTCAGGTGGCAGCTGCGGTTGCTGAGGAGCTCCCATCCTACCTTAGGATGATGGAGCAGATGCATAGGATTGGCACGGGGTTCTTCTCTGGAGGTGCTAATCCTGAGGACGCTGATGCGTGGCTGAGGAGGGTAGAGAGGAATTTCCTCTCGAGTAGGTGACTCGCGGGATACCAAGTGGACATTGCGGTCCATTATCTGGAGGGTGATGCGCATCTCTGGTGGAGGGGTGTGGCAGCACAGAGAGTTCAGGCCGTGATGGCTTGGGCGGATTTTGTGGAGGAGTTTAACTCCAAGTACTTTCCTCAGGAGGCGTTCAACCGGTTAGAGTCGAGGCTTGCGAGTTTGACTCAGGGGGATCGGTCGGTACACGAGTATGAGGTGGAGTTCAACCGGCTTGGGTCTTATGTTAGACGAGCGGTTGAGAGTGAGTCGGCCCGTGTGCAGAGATTTATGATGGGTCTTCGGGTTGAGTTGAGGAACCGTTGCATGGTGAGGGCTTTTTGCACGGTTGATGAGTTGGTTGAGACTGCAGCTTTACTTGAGGGGGGGTCTGAAAGAGGAGGTGGTAGCGGTTACACCGAGTTTTCAGGCGAGACCTGTGCAGCAGCAGTCCTGTCCGAGCAGAGGCGGTAAGCCGATGCAAGGACAGAAGTGGAAGCGGGAGAGCGCTTCGAGAGGTAGTCGGGGTGGTCCGGGTTGCTTTGGGTGTGGGAGCATGGATCACCGAGTGGCGAGCTGTCCTCAGAAGGGCGGAGTGCGAGTGGATCATCGAGTGTGCTATCACTGCAAGGAGGCGGGGCACATCAGGCCTCAGTGTCCCCAGTTGCGGCAGAGTGAGACCAAGGTGGTGCAGCCCGTCAGGCATGTGGCAGCAGCGCCTCAAGTGTACTCCATTACCGAGTCCGGAGAGCCGAGTTCCAGGCCGATCACATGTATTTTTCTTAGACTCATCTAAGTTTAATTCTGTGTTGGGGAATGTCGTGCTTGTCGGGGTGTTAAGGTTCTCGGCACATGTATATGTGCATGGACCTTGTGTGTTGGGGGGGGGGGGTGAAGAGTGTCATGTGTTGTTTGACACGGGAGCATCGCATTGCTTCGTTTCCCCGGAGTTGGCCGAGAAGGCTAATCTTCGAAGCGAGCCCGGTGTGAGTTTGGGTTTCGTGGAGGTTGTCGGAGGGAAGCGAGAATTCACGGTCGGGTGCGAGATGTGGATGTTCAGGTAGCAGGAGAGTCCATGCATGCCGATTTGATTATCTGCTCAGTGGAGTTGTACGATGTCATCCTGGGCATGGATTGGCTCGGGAAGTTCATAGCGCATCTGGACTGTCACCGAGGGCGAGTCGAGTTTGACCGAGGGAAAGGGAGGTTGGTGTATCAGGGTGTGAGACCGACTTCCGGGAGTCTCGTGATCTCGGTTGTGCACGCGGAGCGTCTGATCGAGAGGGGTTGCGAGGCGTATTTGGCTACCATTTCCTTGCCGGAGGCCGTCGGAGAGGCTAGGGTTCAGGATATTCGTGTGGTTCGTGAGTTCCAGGATGTGTTCCAGTCGTTGCAGGGGTTGCCACCGTCTAGGTCGGATCCTTTCACGATCGAGTTGGAACCAGGGACGGCACCGATATCCAGGGCTCCTTATAGGATGGCTCCAGCAGAGATGGCAGAGCTGAAGAAGCAGCTGGCGGAATTGTTGAGCAAGGGGTTTATTCGCCCGAGTTCTTCACCGTGGGGAGCACCGGTGTTGTTCGTGAAGAAAAAGGACGGGAGTTTTCGGTTGTGTATTGACTACCGGGGACTTAACCGAGTCACAGTGAAGAACAGGTATCCTCTTCCTCGGATTGATGAGTTGTTGGATCAGTTGAGAGGGGCTACTTGGTTCTCCAAGATTGACTTGGCGTCGGGATATCATCAGATTCCCATTGATGAGGTAGATATCCGGAAGACGGCTTTCAGATCTCGTTATGGCCACTACGAGTTTGTGGTGATGCCATTTGGGTTGACAAATGCACCGGCTGCATTTATGAGATTGATGAACAGCGTTTTCCAGGAGTATCTAGATGAGTTCGTGATCATCTTTATCGATGATATCTTGGTGTATTCGAGGAGCCGGGAGGAGCATGAGGTGCATCTGCGTGTGGTTCTTTCGAAGCTGCGGGAACAGAAGTTATTTGCTAAGTTGAGCAAGTGTAGCTTCTGGCAGCGGGAGATCGGTTTTCTGGGTCACATTGTCTCTGCGGAGGGAGTGTCGGTAGATCCGGAGAAGATCCAGGCCATTAGTACTTGGCCGAGGCCGAGGAATGCTACTGAGATTCGGAGTTTTCTCGGGTTGGCAGGGTATTATCGGCGGTTCGTCAAGGGTTTCGCGAGTCTGGCCAAGGCTATGACGAAGCTGACGGGAAAGGATGTTCCTTTCGTGTGGTCCTCGGTGTGTGAGGAGAGTTTCGCGGAACTGAAGGCCATGTTGACTAGTACTCCAGTATTGGCGTTGCCTGAGTCGGGCGAGCCTTACGTGGTGTACACCGATGCGTCGGGAGTGGGTCTTGGCTGTGTGTTGATGCAGCGGGGGAAGGTTATTGCCTATGCTTCGCGGCAGCTGCGGAAGCATGAGGGCAACTACCCTACCCATGACCTGGAGATGGCTGCAGTAGTTTTCGCTTTAAAGATTTGGAGATCTTATCTTTATGGCGGAAAGGTGCAGGTGTTCACAGATCATAAGAGCTTGAAGTACATTTTCACTCAGCCTGAGTTGAATTTGAGGCAGAGGCGCTGGATGGAGCTAGTGGCCGATTATGATCTGGAGATAGCTTACCATCCTGGTAAGGCTAATCTGGTTGCGGATGCGTTGAGTCGGAAGCGGGTGGCTTTGGCTCGGGAGCTCGAGGTTGAGTCTTTGGTGAGCGAGATTAGCACATTGCGCTTATGTGTTGTATCTCAGGAACCTTTGGGCTTAGAGGCGGCTAACCAGGCGGATCTTTTGAGCAGAGTTCGGTTGGCTCAGGAAAAAGATGAGGTTTTGGTTAAGGCTTCGAGAGCGGAGGGTTCTGAGTATCAGGTATCTGCGAACGGCACTATCCTTGTTAGTGGGAGGGTATGCGTACCTTTGGATGAGGATTTGCGGCGAGAGATCCTGAGTGAGGCTCATTCGAGTATGTTCTCGATTCATCCAGGAGCGACTAAGATGTACCGCGATCTCAAGCGCTATTATCATTGGGTCGGGATGAAGAAGGATGTTGCTAACTGGGTTGCGGCGTGCAACGTGTGCCAGTTAGTGAAGGCGGAGCACCAGGTCCCGAGTGGTTTGTTGCGGAGTTTACCCATTCCAGAGTGGAAGTGGGATATGATCACGATGGATTTCGTGGTGGGTTTACCAGTTTCTCGGACCAAGGATGCTGTTTGGGTCATCGTTGACCGATTGACCAAGTGTGCGCGTTTTCTGGCCATTAAGAAGACCGATGGGGCAGCGGTTTTGGCTAGGAAGTACGTGCAGGAGATTGTGAGACTGTATGGAGTACCGGTGAGCATTGTCTCGGACCGGGATCCTAAGTTCACATCGGAGTTCTGGAATGCGTTTCAGGCGGAGATGGGCACGAAAGTGCACTTGAGCACGGCGTATCATCCTCAGACAGATGGACAGTCCGAGAGGACCATCCAGACTCTGGAGGATTTGTTGAGAATGTGCGTGCTGGATTGGGGTGGTCACTGGGTGGATCACTTGAGCTTGGTAGAGTTCGCGTATAACAATAGCTACCAGGCGAGTATTGGGATGGCTCCATACGAGGCTCTGTATGGGAGGCCATGTCGTACCCCCTTGTGTTGGACACAAGTGGGGGAGAGGAGCACTTTAGGTGCAAGTTTTGTTCAGGAAACCACGGAGAAGATCCGGGTTTTGAAGCTGAACATGAAAGAGGCCTAGGATCGGCAAAAGAGTTATGCCGATAAGAGGCGGAAAGAGCTTGTGTTTGAGGTGGGAGATAGTGTGTATCTCAAGATGGCCCTACTGAGAGGTCCGAACATGTCCATTACTGTGACTAAGTTGAGTCCGAGGTATATGGGGCCGTTCCGGATTGTAGAGCATGTTGGACCGGTAGCGTATCGGTTGGAGTTACTCGCGGTTATGCAAGCATTTCATAAGGTCTTCCATGTGTCGATGCTGAAGAAGTGTTTGCATAGGGGTGACGAGATATTGGCTGAGATTCCGTCAGATCTCCAGCCCAATATGACCGTTGAGGCGAGACCTTTGAGAGTTCTCGAGCGGAGGGTCAAAGAGCTTCGTCGGAAGAAGATTCCGATGATGCGAGTTCTTTGGGACTGTGACGGGGTGCAGGAGGAAACTTGGGAGCCAGAGGCTAGGATGGAAGTGAGGTTCCGGAAGTGGTTCCAGAAACAAGCTGCGGCTTGAGTTCCATCGAGAGGTTCCAGTTTGGGTTGTACATGTATGCCTTGTGTGGTTCATTTTGTATTTCCGTTGTGTGGAACGATGTTACATTATGATGTGTAATAAGAAGGATGTTCTTATTGCTGTTGTGAGCGTTGCGTGTTTTCAGTTAAGCTTGTTCGGAGAAATGAGTCAAGTGACGGGACCGGGTTATTTCACTTAGCGGTTCTGTGGGGTGGGTCGGATTGCAGGCGTATGGTACTTGTTTATTTTATTACGTTTGTATTGATGACCTACTGCAGAGAGTCGTTGGGTGTTAGAGCTAGCCTAGTCATGGTTGTCTTGACAAGTTTCTCTAAAGTGAGCCGACACTGGAGGGTGCGCAAGGGCGGTGCGATGGCCTGGTTATTGGCTATGCACGGCAGATATTCCGGGTACGGAATATGCGTGATGCCGGTGTTGCCTTGCGAGGATTTACACGGATCACGGGAGGTAGTTCAGTCGAGATGCTTCTAGATGTGTGACTTATTGCTCATTGAGAGGACTGGTTCCTCTGGTGCCGATAGCTCGCAAGACTGTGTGTCTTGAGAGTGTGATTGGCGATGTACCCAGGCTCGGAAGGTTTATAGCCTAGAGTGATACGTGATACCATGGATTCGTAAGGAGTATATCCTAGACGTAGGATATATTGCCTAGAATTGAGTGGTATGGGGTATCGAGACTCTTACAGGTTATATTACCGAGGGGAGTGGTATGGAAAATACCCAGAAATCGGAGATGCTGCGGTGTCTTGGGTGCTGTGGTATGGTTGATACCTTGCGAGGTATGGTAAATATCCTGCAGGATATGGCAGATGCTCGGAACTCGGAGATGCTGCGGTGTCTTGAGTGATGGGATTTGGCCTTGTTTGAGCAATAAGTACATATGATGCCGCGGTGTCATAAGCATATGGACTGAGTGGGAAACCTCGGAGGTTGGTATTGGACCTCGTGTGAGTGTTGAGATGGCCGGGTTGGCCAAGGTTTATGTAATCGTTGCGACGATTAAGGTTCATTGGGAGATGAACGGTAACGAAGATTCGAGGTCGAATCTATGTTAGTGGGGGAGAATTGTAACGCATGCGTTCCGGAAGAATTGATTATTGGGGGAAATAATTAATTCGGGTTTGTTCCGGGGTAGTATCGATCGATACTAGCCTTGTATCGATCGATACCTGTCGGGGGTAGTATCGATCGATACAGGCCTGTATCGATCGATACCAGTCGGGGTTTCCTTATTGTCTTCTTTAGGGCTGGGCAAAATAACCGGAACCGAAATACCGGAACCGGAACCGAACTGAAATACCCGAACCGGAACCGAACCGAAATTGTCAAAATACCCATTGGATCCTACACATTGATACCCATGGGTATCGGGTAGAACCGGAACCGAACCGAAAATATTTCGGGTACCCGAATACCCGAAATATAATTATATATCCAAAAATATTAAATATATTTTAGATTTTTGGGTATATTTTTGGTATTATGGGTATATTTTCTTTAGTTTTTTTTGGTTTTCGGGTATAATTTCGGGTTTTCGGGTATATTTTTGGTATTTCGGGTATATGTTTCGTAAAATGTTTTTGGGTTTTCGGGTAAATTTCGGATTTCGGGTATATTTTCGGATTTTCAGGTATATTTTAGGCATTTCGGGTAAAAAATATCCGGAACCGATTAAGATCCGAATTGTTTGGATATTTTCCGGTTCCTAAACCTTTCTACCCGAAATACCTGGAACCGAACCGGAACCGAACCGAAATCATTTCGGTACTGATAAGCTCAAATTAATACCCTAAAGTACTAAAGCTTTGTCGATTGTAATACTTAGGGATCGAATCCACAGAGACTCAGGGAAACACACAATAGATTATTTAGATCAGAATTAAGCTAAACCAAGTAGATGTAATTAAAACAGATGCGTAAATCAAACAAGTTGTAATCGATGGGAAGGAGATTAGGCTCAGGGTATTTCTCAGGAATGTAGATAAACTAACTAACAGGATTCAGACTTAGCGCGGTTCTTGAACTCAAATCACTAAAGTATAGCTAACCAACTCTCGTTGCGAAAACTATCTAAGTATAAATCCTAGAATTCCAAATCTCTTTGCGAATCCTAAAGTCTAAACCAGCTTTTAGTTCAGGTTTGATCTGTTCACAAAACAACTAAACCAAATCTCTTTGCGAATAGTTATTTTGCTCGCTCTAGGTTCTGTCAGGTAATTAATCGCTCTAGATTCGCATATACACATCAAGGTATGAGACGCGAGTATTGATGGTGTTTGCCACCGAATCCCCGGTTCTTCCCTCTCAATGTATCAAAGGGTGTAGGCGAATAATGGCATCATAGGAAAATCCTAGCCTCGCTTCCAACCTTTGTGTGATCATTCCTCACCAAGTAGAATAATGGGATCGCTGGAAATTTTTCTAGCCCTCTACTTAGAAGAAAATCATTTCATCTTTTTATGCTCTTTTTTATTAACTTGTAACAGGGGAGAGAGATACTATCACTTTCAAACACATGGGTTCCTTTGTCAGATATGAATGATGAATCAACTCTATGAATACTAACCACGTCAATGAAGTGCAAAAATTTGGTTGATAAACCATTCTTTGTCAGTCCTTATTGTCTTCTTCCTCTTCTCTTCTTACGGTTGATAAACCATTCTTTGGGAAAAATCAGAATTGGTCGTGAGAGAGAGAGAGAGAGAGAGAGAGAGAGAGAAAGGGAAAGAAAAGCTTGGTGAAGCTTGGATCTTGCGAGATCAAGAGAGTTTAAGCTTGGTGAGAAGCTTGAAGAAGAGGTTGGAAGAGCGTGGTTTTGGCGTGAGCTAAGAGGGAAGAGAGAAAGGTCTTATAGAGCTCGATCCATCCGATCTAAGGTGAGTTGTGACCAAAGGTTAGCAATTAAGCTTGTGTGGTGCTTTGTTAAGCTTGATTGATGAATTTTGTGGCTTGTCTTGGCGATTTCTGGGTTTAGATTTCATGAAGGTTGTGAGTCGCAGGGGAGTATCGATCGATACCATGGGTGTGTCGATCGATACCAGTCCCTTGTCGGTAGACTCGAGTTGTTTTAGTATCGATTGATACCAGGTGTTGTTTTCAGTATCGATCGATACCAGTCTCTTGTTGGTTGACGCGTGTTGTTTTAGTATCGATCGATACCAGGGGTGTATCGATCGATACCAGTCTTGGTGGTGCATTGAAAGCGTGTTGTGTGTTTACTTTTCAGGCTGTGTGTTTAGCTTTTCTTGGAGTAGAATTGCTAGGCGTTGGTTTAGTTTTTCATGGGTTTGAATTGCTATTTGTGCTGGAAGTTTTAATTGGTGTTAATTAATTCTTCGTGTTGTAAATTGCTAATTGTTGTGCTTGTTGGTAGCATGTTGTTGGGAGGATCAATCTCACTCAGCGTTTGGTTAGCCAAATGTTGATGCATCACTTTTGTCGATGCAGGTAAAGATAAGGCGTGATCGTGGAATCGAGGCAGTGAAGAGGGGATGACTAGGACTCGGGGTTTTTGTTGTTATTGTTGTTGCTTTTGCTGTTATAGAACTGTTAGCTTGTGTAAGCTGTAGAACTTGTTTTGTGTTGTTTAATAATAATAATAATAAATAAAAAAAAGCGGTTGTTTCAAAACTAATTAAACAAAAATTTGTAAAATGGAGATTCAAACCCTTCACCTCGAAAATAAATCACATGCACCATGCCAACTGTGCCAACGAAGTTAATTGTAAAACTTCAAACATATATATATTTATATATACCCAAAAAACCTCAAAAACCCCAAAAAACCCAAAAAGCCCGACCACGAAGTTATTAAACCGAAGCAAAATTCCCGAACCCAATCAAAGTTCACGAACCAAAGCAAAATGTTTCTGGGTTCGTTTACGAAATCCGGATAAACCATCTGAAAATGTTTCCACGCTTCTGCATCTGAAGCATGAGATATTTCCCCTTTGAAATCATGTTCAGCGTGCCATCTCATTGGCAAAGCAGTGCGTTCAGACTGATATAACCTTTTTAACCTATATGTTATTGGCAAATACCACATGCGTTTGTATGGTATTTTGATGTGCCCACTTGACACCTGAAACCTTGGCTTCCCACAATATTGACAACCTTCCAAATTTGAATATGCCTTCCAAAAAAATGCAATTATCCTGACAAACGTCTATCATCTGGTATGGTAAACCAAGCCCAACTACCAATTCTGAATAGCGTAATAAGACCATGGTGCTATATTATCCTCCGGAAGATAATCTTTAACGAAATCTGCAATCGCATCTACACAATCCTCAGGCAAATTCCATTCAATTTTTATGCTCATCATCCTAGTCGCAGCTGACAATGCAGAATGACCCTCTTTGCAACCCTCATAAATCGGATTGCGTGCAGCATCTAACACATACTATAAAAACGCATCGCATCTGCATTTGGTTCCTCACCCTCGGTTGTTTCAATAGTTTCCCAAAACGCATATGTAACCATCTGAACCACGTTATCTTGTTCCCTATGTGTTGGATTACCTTCATCTCTAAACCTACTAAAATCATCCTGCGTAATCCGCTCACCTCTAGGAACACGACTACTACTTGGCAATGATTCCATATTTTCTCCATGCGAAAACCATACATAATACCCCGGTGTAAACCCTTTCCAAAACAAATGCTTCCAAATCGTATCTATACTAATGAACTGATCATTCCCACATTTGATACATTCCGAAATCACAACCACACGAAATTCAAATTCCCAGCGAAAATCAGTAAGATTACATCAATATCCTAGAAAAATCCATCCAAAAAACACCCTAATCCGTTCAAAAAACACCCAGCGAAAATCAGTAAGATTACTCCACCAAGCACTGGATTCGGAGTTTCTTTTTCCTCACACCTAGAATGATCCGACAACCGCCAATGGCTTTTCTCCCTCCTCCTCCGCCACCGTTATTTGCAGAAGCAACATCTATTGAAATTTTCTCAAGATCCTCAACGCTCGCGTAGCTCATACGCGCCATTCCTATCAACCATTTACATTCAAATCTCATCGATTCCTCTCCGCCGCGAACTCCCTCGATACTTGTCCTCTTCATTGAAGACTACGACGACGATAGCGGCAATCTCCTTGTCTCTTCGAATCTACGACGACGATAGCGGCAAGCTTCTCTTCAAAAAAAAAAAAAAAAAACTTCCTGCAAATAAACCAAGGGCATGAATGGTCTTTTCACCTATGAAAAATCCAAGTTTTTTTTAATCTAAACGGCGTTTTCTAACATCCGTTCGACGGATTAACGGGGCTAACGGAATCGATGTTAAAGTTATGAATTTTGAGAGTTGGAGTATTAAAATGAGTGCCAACGTTAATCTATGTATTTTTCTAGGTGTCAAAATAGTTTGTGTATTAAACGTCCAAATTATGTTGAGTTTGTGTATTTTTAAGTTTTTTTCCCAAAAAAAACTATGTATACCGAAGAAGTTATAAAAGTAAATATGTAATATATATTTTTCCCATCATAAACTCTCATTACTCTATCTTGGTATGAGAACCAACAATGATCCGTTCATGTTTTGATTTTTTTTAAGCTCAATTATGAGCCTCTAAATCTAAGTCATCGTGCTTCCTTAAACTATTTTACTTCTTCTTTAAACCATCGTGCTTTTATCATAAACCAAGAATGCATCCATTTGAAGCTTTTATGCTTCCTCAAGTTTTTATAATTTGTTTTTGGCCTTATTGTTTTTCGTTTTCTTAAAGCAAAAGTTGCTTCTTTTAATGTTTCTAAGCTTATAACACGCACCACTTTTATACTAAAAACCAGAGCAAATGCTTGTTTTAAGTAATTGGAAAAACGTACACTCAATTTATAAATAAATAAAAAATAGGGGGAAAAATCTTCAAAACAATATGTCTACACTTCTTCATCCCTTTATATTCTTTATCTAGATTAGGACCCGTGCTGTTGCACGGGTTGATTGTTATCTCTGAAATAATATTTTTTTTTATACATTAGATATATATATATATATATATATATATACGTTTTGAAGATTGTTGATGGTTTCAGTTTTTTTATGAATTTAATCTGTGTATTGGACGAATTATAATTTGCTTGGATTGATGTAGTTTTGTTTTTTTTGTAATAGGTGATGTATAATTATATTTATATGAAGTATTATTGATATTAACTTGTTGAAAACATACCCAGTATTAACTTTTAATGTTGGTGTTAATGTTTTTTCAAATGATATGTATAATTAGATATGAAGAACTTTTGATATAAACATTAAAGATATATAATTAAATCATTTTCGAATATGATAGTATTTTAGTTATGTTTTACTGTACTAATAATTTTTTGTAACCATTAAATTTGTTAACTAAGTTTTGTATTACATTTAGATGTATATATATTTGAAAGATTGTTAATAACTTGTGGTTCATTTCTCGCTATCTTTACTGTTTTTCCGTGTGAGACTTTGAAGATTTTATTATATTTCAACTGTGAGACTTTATAAACTTTACTTTATTTTAAAATCTTTAAAGTTCTAATTTATCCAATCAAAATTTAAAAATTTTAAAACCTTTATACTAAAAATTCGCACAGTCTAACTTCACTTTTTTGTTCCTACAATGGTTTATTTTTTAAAAGCCAACAAAATAAAACTTTTCTAAGTCAAATTTTCTACAACATTTATTTAAAGTATATTAACAATCTAAAGTTAAAGTCCCGACCAATCACCTAGAAACTTCCAGCTTAGAATAATTGTGAGAGTGACACATCAACAAAAGTTTATAAATCAAGCTCAAACTAATGGCTTAGACATTTACATGTATGATGATTATACAATAGATTCATCAAAAATCTCAACTTAACTATCTTCATCCGTCTCTTGCTTTTACAAAAAAATTATCATCAAATTCATCTTATCTTAACCTAACCTTTTTTTTAAAAAAAAATACTTGCTACCCATGATTTATTTATTTTATATATTTTGTTTTTACGGCAAGCTACCCATGACGTTAAAGTCAAATTCTCTACGACATTTTTTTGAAATACATTATCAACCTAAAGTTAAAGTTTCTACTAATCACCTCTCTATCAAATTGAGAAAATTTACAATTGAGAATAATTGTGGGAGTGAGACACATCATTAAAAAAAAAAAAAATTAAGCTCAAACTAATCGCTTAGACTAAAATCGTGATCATACATTAGAACCATTCAAAATCTTAAATTAACTATCATCATCCGTCTCATGCTTATACTCATGTTTATACTCAAACTCAATGTTATCAATTTTCTATTTTTAATCTAATATCTAAATCGTTCCTTTATGGCTATCGTTCATGTTTTTTTCGTGTGAGACTTTGAAGGGTTTTATTTTATTTTAACTTGAGACTTTGAACACTTTTAATTTATTTTAAATCATTTAAAGTTCTAATTTATCCAATCAAGGCTTCACACTTTTAAAACCCTTGAATTCTACTAACACATATTAAATATCTCTGCCCATTATTTTAAATCAAATTCTCCATAATATTTGTAAGTAGATTTTATACTCAAATTCTATCTTATCGGTCTTGCAATAACTCCTAAAACAAGCTTGCAATAACTCCTTGCTTCAGCATTGACACTCTACTTGATTTCCCATGATTGTGATACAACCGGGAGACTTTCACTATCCACTTATTAATAGAGATCTCATATGAACAATACACTCTGAAAGAACATTATTCACAGCAACAAATAACAATAATCATGTTTGTTTGAGATTTAGCCATCATCACATCATATTGAGTCTTGAGTGAGTACCGCAAGAGCTAATCCTTAAACTCTAACCTATTATTAAACTTTTGAAATAACCAGAGATAAGACTCCTTATCCAAAGCTCCATGAAATTGTGCTTTCCTTTTTTTTTTTTTTTTTAATTTGCCCATTGCTTCCATTCTTCATCAGACTCTAATGGTGTATTTGGCTATTCTTTATAACTTAAATTAAACCAAATTCCCGCTCACTTTCTTGTACTTCCCTTTCTACTTCTTCTTGTTCTTCACTATTAAAGTAGGTTTTCCTTTTCTTGTCTTACCTTCTACCCTTCACTAAACTGGTCCTTAAACCTTTCATCATTAACACAATCTCTTGCATTTAAAAACACATCTCCTTCATCAGCCTTATTCAACACATGAACATCTCTTTGAACATCCACATCTCTTTGAACAACCTCATCTCTTTCCTGTTTCTTTGTACCAAATGATCCTAATTAATGCCGCAATCTTTGCATCACACCCACTACAAGAAAACTGCTCATTTCGGATGGCCGAATTCGTCGGTATCCCGTCGGAAACAGCCATTCCCGACGGGTTTCCGACGGATTTTGGCCGTCGGTTCTATCTCCTCGGAAATCGAAATCCGTCGGAAATCCCTCGAAATTTTTTGACAGATTTCCGAGGGAGAATTTACCCGACGGATTTCCGAGGACTCGTCCGTCGTGGATAATTCCGAGGGCATAATTAACCGAGGGTACTAGGTCCTCGGATATCCGTCGGGTAATTAATCCCTCGGAAATCCGTCGGAAATTCCGACAGATTTCCGAGAGATTAAGGATCGATCGATAAAAAAAATGGGATCGATCTAGGGAATCCGTCGGAAATCCCTCGGAATTTCCGACGGATTTAAAAAATTTGAATTTTTTAAAAAAATAAGAAATAAATAGAATTATTTATTTATTAAATAATTTATTAATTAAAAACGAAAATGTAAAATTATTTAATATTTAAAAATCTTATAAAATTTTATAATATTATTAAAAGTTTTATAAAATTGTTGGAAAATTACAAAAAAAAACTATATCAAAATAAATCTGGGGGGAAATCAGGGAACTTTGATTTGAAGTAATTCGCCATTTTGTCGCTCCTTGTTTGGTGAGTCGAGAGCTGGTTCTCCAAAGTCTCGCTCTTCGTTTTCTGAGTCGAGAGCTCATCCTCCAAAGTTGTTACCTTCTCCTTGAGCTCTTCGTTTTGCCGTAGAATCTCTGGATCCGTCGAAAAACCACCCGAAGAAGTTGAGGGTTGGGCCGCAATCTTACCCAACCCTGGCCGACAACCTTTTTTAACAGGTACCTCCTACAAAAACAATACCAAACATTAGATCTTATTAACAAATAAATATCTAAATTGAAATGATAATCTATAATTATTACTTACCCCGAGCACTATGTCGTTGATCTTGGACCGAGTGAGCTGGTTGGAAGCGGTGATGCAGTCCTGCGATCTCTAGGTAAGGATCTCGTCCTGCACCTTCGTCACCTTCTCGACGAGCTCCCTGACGGCAGGATCTTGAATTTGGCCGGTCTTCTTGTTGGTGTGCATCCTCACCATCACTTTTAGGTGATCCGGAACTTCGCCGTCTTCCTCCTTCTAGAAAATAACTAAACTGTTAGTTACTAATAAATATAATAAAAACGATATTTAAAAATAACTAAAAATACTAAAAATACTTACCATTTCGATTTCGGATTTTTTGAAACTCTTCGCCCCATTGTTGGGGATAACGGATCCCTTCCCTTCTCGGGGACTATTCCGGTTCTTGGAGTTAGTCTGAGATAGAGCTACTGTCTTCGGGTCTTGCCAATACGGGATGTAGTCATTAAAGACATCCGCGTTCAAGCCTTTTGGCTTTTCTCCACGCCTTCTCCAAACCTTCTTCCACTCGTTCATGTTGCGCGAGAATTACGTTTTCGCCTCCGCGAAAAATTCTGTCTCCACCGTTTTCGTGATGGTCCACTTCCAATTAAATTCTTGCTACAAAAGAAATAGAATTAAAGAAATTAAAAAAAATCTCAAAATATATAACAAAAAATAAATAAATGATAACTTACCGCAAACGTCCGAAACCACATGTTTTGTTCGTCTGAAGGAATATCCGAAAATTTCTTGTACGGTTTGTCGAAGATGGAGTGCAACATCTTCAGAATCGACTTGTTAATGCCATTCCCGGATATTCCAAACCTATAAAAAACAAATTAAAAACCGGGAATCAAACAAAAAAAATTATTAATTAAGAAAAAAAAAAATTACCTAGTAGATCTCGGAATGCGGAGGTCCGGATCGAGAACTATGAGTAATTCTCGCCCCGGCTGTTGGACGAGCTCCTCGATGGTCATGATCGCCGGAGGAGCTACACTCTCACTGTCCGGAATAGCCGGCGCATGAGACGTAGAAGACGGAAGAGTACTCGAGCTCGGAGCTGCGGAAGTACTCTCCCGCCCCAATTGCCTCGAACCGGCAGAACAGTCTCGATTGAATTGACCGTAAGACCTACAAAAATAAAAACAGAAAAACAGAATCATCAAAATAAAATATCTAAATAATCATGAAAAAAATATATCTAAAAAACCAAATTTTTTTTAAAAAAAATACATTTATAAAAATCGTTTTTTATAAATACATTTATTAAAAACGTTTTTGATTAAAAAATATATAAAAAACGTTTTTAAAAATACAATTTTAAAAAATGTTTTTACAAAATTCATTTATAAAAAATAGATTTATAAAAAAAACGTTTTTAATAATTATATGTATTAAAAACGTTTTTACAAAATTCATTTATAAAATAGATTTATAAAAAAAACGTTTTTAATAATTATATGTAATTAAACACGTTTTTACAAAATTCATTTAAACAAAATAGATTTATAAATTACAAAATAAATTTATCAAAACTTTTTTTTTAAATTAACAACAAATCTAATATAACAACCTAACAAACTAATCTAACATTCAACCTAACAATCTAATCTAACATTCAACCTAACAATCTAATCTAACAAAAAATATATATATATATATATTAGAAGGACTTACATAATCGGCGGCGGCGGAGAGACGGCGGCGGTGGGCTGCGGCGGTGGCGACGAGCGGTGGGCTGCGGCGGAGAGGCGGCGGCGCTTGGAGGCGGCGCTGGGCGGCGGCCCTGGGCTGCGGCGAGGAGATGAGAGTGTGAGAGAAGAAGAAGAGAGAATAAAGAGAGGAAGAGAGGAAGAGAGGAAGAGAGGAAGAGAGGAAGAGAGGAAGAGAGGAAGAGAGGAAGAGAGGAAGAGAGAAGGTTTCGCGGAGAGGAAGAGAGGAAGAGAGAAGAGAGAAGAAGAAGAAAATGAAAGAGAAGGAGAATGATCGCAAATATATGATTAAACGTTTCCGACGACCGTGGAAATCGGTCGGAAAGTGAATTAAGTAACCGTCTGGGTAAATTTCAGGATCCGTCGGAAATTCCTCGGAAATTTCTGAGGGAATTCCGACGGGTTTAGGGTTTAGGGTTTAGATGTTGTAGATTTCATACAATTTTAAGGATATATAACCATTAGGGTTACATACTAATAAGAAAAACTTTTGAAAAGCAAATTAAACAAGTTATTTTAGAGTTTGTAACAATCGATCGATGAACGAGTTCAAGTTTTCATAAAAACACATAGAACATATAAGTACACTTATGTGGTCGTTGATGGTTTTAATTAAAAATTTTAAAATTATAAAATCTTTGATTCTTAAAAACATTTCAGAGAAATGTGTTATAATTTGTTCCTTCTACATTAATCAATAACAAACGTTTTCAAAATCCGTCAAATTACCCTAAACCGTCGGAAATTTCTGAGAGATTTCCGAGGGATTTCCGACGATTTATGATTTTAGCCGAGACAAATTCTAATCTCCCGGCTAAAACTGATACCGGGCAAGTTTTAGACGGGGATTCAGTTTGCCTCGGCTAAAATCATAAACCGTCGGAAATAGCCGAGGGATTTCCGACGGTTTATGATTTTAGCCGAGGAAAATTTTTAACTCCCGGCTAAAACTGATACCGGGCAAGTTTTAGCCGGGGGATTCAGTTTTCCTCAACTAAAATCCTAAACCGTCGGAAATCCCTCGGACATTTCCGAGGGATTTCCGACGTTTTAGGATTTTAGCCGAGGAAAATTCTAAACTCCCGGCTAAAACTGACACCGGGCAAGTTTTAGCCGGGGGATTCAGTTTTCCTCGGCTAAAACTGACACCGGTCAAGTTTTAGCCGGGGGATTCAGTTTTCCTCGGCTAAAATCCTAAACCGTCGAAAATCACTCGGACATTTCCGAGGGATTTCCGATGGTTTAAGATTTTACCCGAGGAAAATCCTAAACCTCTGGCTAAAACTTACCCGGTGCCAGTTTTAGCCGGGGATTCAGTTTTTCCTCGGTCCTACACCGTCGGAAATCCCTCGGAAATTTCCAAGGCATTTCCGACGGTGTAGGATTTTAGCCGGGAAAAAGTTTATTAGAATACCTAGTATATATTCCCGGGATTTGCCAAAACAAGTTCAAGTTAAAAACTCAAATTAAGCTCTTTTTATTAATGTAAAAGGAGGAGTAGAACATTATTTGAAAAATAGGCTAAAAGGATGGGTCGTCTTCCATTTCACTATCGGACGAGTCGTCTATAACCACTCGGCTGAGCTCGGTCTCCGCGAGGCGAGCATTCCGTAGGACAATGTTGATGCGCTCTCCACGTTCATGTAGTCCCATCTCGGTAAGCTGCAGTCGAAAGTCAGGTCGGAGTCCTAGGAAAAAGATCATCGCCACTTCTTTTGCGGATCGGTGAAGCCCAAAGTGTCCCATAGTCCGCACGAACTCCTCATGGTATTCTTGCAGAGTCTGGTTCCCTTGCCTTGCCAAGCCTAGCCCCCAGCTACCACTGGTTGAAGTCACGTCTGGCTTTTTGGGGCCGAAGAAACTTCGCTGACACTTGTGGGACCTTCCCTCTTCAACCTCGTCACAAATCCAAGGGTTGGACTTAATCTTGACTGTAGATGGACAAATGACTCTCTTACGAGCAGTGTCCCGCGTCAAAGGCATCGTTTTGAAAAAGGTTTTAAGAAAACAATTTCGCAAATGTGACAAAACACGGGAGTATTTGTTGTGAATGAGAGGATAAGTACTATTTATAGAGAAATGTTTGCATGTTCTCTGCAACTATATATACACATATATCGAATCTTCAAAATACCAGAGACAGGAAATGTATATATATATCTGTTTACAAACAAAGCAAACGTATATGCAAGAGAAGAAGTATTTACAAAGCAAGTAATATATCGGTCAGAAATTACCTACCGATTTCCGACGGTTGTTAATCGGTCGGAATATTCCGACCGGTTTCCGAGCGAATATAGATTCGTCGTCAGTCCCTCGGAAATCGGTCGGAATATTCCGACGGTATTCCAAGGGAAATCAAGCCGTCGGAATATTTCTACCGATTTCCGATCATTTTTAGGCCGTCGAAATAACCTCGGAAATCCCTCGGTACTCCGTCGAAAATGTCCGACGGTGTAAAATCCGTCGAAAACGCCGTCGTAAATGCGCTTGTTTTCTGTTTTCTTGTAGTGACCTAACTAATTAATGTGTTTCATTTTATAGTGAATTCTGATAATCGTATTTAGGAAATAATTATGGTGATGTCACTAAAGTTTTCATGATGATATTGGGATCTAAAATGTAAATCATAAGTGAAAATACCAATATTAAGTATGATAAATTATTTAATTAATTAAATGGTTTCATAAAAATTAAAGATTTTAAAAAACAAAAACAAAAAATTGCTAAAAATCCACTATTCAAATTGCGAGATTTATGGAGTTCTAATGGAAATAGTAAATGCGAGTTATAAAAAAGATTTTTAAAAATTAGTCTTTAATCTTGATAATTTGTTCAAATATTAGTTCCAATATTACATTATTATTTAAGAAACATTCTTGCTTATTTGGTACAAATCATTACCATGAAATATATAATATCCTAATTAACGTTGATGTTAATAAAAGAAGATCATCGTATCAAGTGCAATAAGGAAAAAAAAACAGTGCAATAAAGAAAAATAATGTAGAAGAATTGATTATTTATTTATTTTGTATGAAACTTGTTAAAAGAATAAATAAAAAATTATTAACAAAGAGTTGATGACAAAAAGGAGTCAAGAGCTTGAGAAACATCACTTGAGAGATGGTGGGTTTTAACTATATAACCCTAAAGAGATGTAGGGATGGTTTCTATCAAAGTATAGTCAATCCATATAAATAGCTAGCACATCAAAGAGATGAGCTAATTTTGAATTCCTACAATATTTAGCAACAATTATCTCTTATTCAGTTCACAACTCAATAAGTTTGTCTAGTGAGGCATAAGTGAACCATACACTGTTGGGATTCTTGAGTCTTTGAGACTCATCACTTATAGCATATTGCCACAGAATTTGAGAAAGAAAGTCCTGATCCACCAATGCTTCTATCATATGTTGTCAACAACACGACAAAGTGTAATAACGATCCCTGGTAAAAAAAAAACGATTTATTACATAGGCTGCTAAACCCAAGTTATTGAGAAAGACATTTCAATGACTCAGTTAAAACTCACCTTGGAGCTTTTGTTGACATGATCATACATCGATTTACGCAACATCCGACGGGAATCCTTATCACCAACTTATCATTGACAAAGAACTTCAAGTTTTGGAGTGAACTGATTTATCTCTGACACCCAAGCATCCGTTACGCTTAAGGGACACAACACCACTGCCAAAATTTAGTAGAATATTGACCCATATGACATCAAAACATTTGTCTTATTGAACATATAAATCAGAGAAATTAGGAAACAAAACAATTGAATATTAGTTCAGTTTTTGATGATTAAATATATTTCCATAATAAAGTTTGCATTGTTATTAATGATTCATAATGAAAAACATATAAAAACACAATAAAAGAAAAAAATTCCCAGATAATTAGATCAAATAAATATTTCTGGTCAAACTCGTATTAGTAAACAAAGACTACAAAGTTGTATCTAACTCTATATGGCTAAGATTTTTGATATTCATCTAACGCCTTTTGTCTTCATCGTGAATCATGATATATTGTTTTCATCAAAAAATCATGTCAGAATGAGCAGACCTCAAACTTCAAGCATTGAGGCTCAAGACATCAACACCTTCAGTTCCTTTTGTAAGACACTTGTTTAAGGAAATATATTTTCATTGCCCTAAAACCAGTGTCCCAAGAGAAAGTGTTTGGTGAGAATGGTCTACCGCCACAAAAGCACCAAAATTTGTTTTAGAATTTTCTTCTTTAACGAAGATCTTCTTGTGACTACCGTAAACAAAAAAATGAAGAAGAAAATTCCTTTAGCATTTCATGTAAATACAGAAAGAATTAAAAAAAAAGGTCTTTTAAAAATGTATAAAGATATATATATATACATACCTGCAAAAATATACTATAAAATCTTGACTTATAGATTTTAAAGTAAACCGACGTATACTCTTCCATCTCACTGGATGCGAAACCATTAAACCAAATGGTCTTAACCCATCAAACCGATGCATCTTCCTGACTACATATTTTTCCAAGTTCTTCACCTCGAACTATACATGAGCATCTGCCTGTCCAATACCAAAAAAAGAAACAAAGTAAAACCACAATTTGTTAAAACAAAAACTAAGTAGTTTTAGGTAAAATTAAATATTGATCTCTATCAGATGCAGATTTGTCGAGCTTAAGGATCGATTTTTACCTGTGTTGTAGTAACAATGTAACACCATGAACTTGAAGGGTAGAATATGCCTTAAGAACTTTATAATGCCAATTGACTTGTGTCCAACGCAATGTCTCAATTTCTTCCATGGGCCATTAATTGTAGCAATTCCTTTCCCGATTCATCAAGCCATATTTTTTCTTGAAATTAACTATCAAAACCAAGAAAATAAACCGATTAATTTAATTTCTCTAGATTGGATCGGGACGAACTAATCAAGGACAAATTAAAATGTACATGAAGTTCAAACCAGCTATTCTCAATATCATCCTTAGCCGGAGAAGATTTATCAATCCAATTCTTCGTTTCTTAACATCATCAAAAAACGTTTTCGATGTGTAATATTTCCCGTAGTCTAATCTAAAAGCTGATAAGTCTTTAGTATTATCTAGCTAGTAGCCCGATTGTTAGCTCCTACAATGCTACATTTAAAAACCTGCAACTGCATGTAACATTGAAGAATAGAAGAACATAATCTACCTCATCAATGATTTTTATATACATAAAATTATGGATTTATTGTATTTTGAAATGATTTAGGAAAGATATTTAATTAAAATATTTATTATCTTCTCTATATACGGTAAGTTAGTAAGATTTGCTTATAATAAAAGTCTTGAGTGATATTAGGTATTAACGTATTATTAGCTCATGATTTGATGAAGAGAATAAGTAAAGTGGTTTTAATTAAAAACAGAATATGTAAATGAGAAGATATCGGAGTAGCTGAAAACAGATTTTGGAGTGACCAATCAGATTTATAGAGGTTTGATACTAAATTTGTAATTTTTTGAGTTAATGTTATTAATATCCTAAATTTTTGTTGTTAATGCTCACAGCTATCAAATTCTTGTAAATGGAAAGAAATGGTAACATTCGATATTACTAATCACGTTATGTATATATATTATGTTCCAAGTTATTAGGTTAATTTTTTTTTTTTTTCAAATTCGTAAATATTGCAACCAAATATTATATTAAGATCATAATTTCCTTTTGTAGCTTTATCTAATTCTTTCCACGTTAACTTATTCATATTTATAAAATTTCTTTATTAACTTATTTATGTGGTATTAACGAAACCCACCGTTATAGTGAAAAATTGATTTGATTTTATTAAACTTCTAAAACGAAAATATATTGCTATTTCATGATATTGTCATTTTCTAATAATTTCATTTTATTGAATTAATTAAATAAATATGCATAATAGTTTGATTATTTAATCAACTTTTATTTTTTTTTCACAAATCGTGCAATTGTTATTTAGAAAATAGAAATGACAAAAATTGTATAAACTTTTATGACAATTTATATAACATGTATATGTTACTCATTATCATTTTTAAATATATATATATATATATGTAATGTAGTTTTATGTAATATAACGTTTTTAAAAATAAATTATGTATTGAAATTATAAAATGTATCAATTTTTAATCAATATTTCCTAAAATCAAGTGTCGTTTTTTTGTAATATGATATCAAAAAGTCAAATTAATGATAAGTTGACATGTGGTAAAATGAATAATTTTAAAAAAAAATAGTGTTTGGATATAAAAATAATAGAAAAAAAAAGAATTAATAAAATAAGTAAATGTTAGAGAATAATTGTGGTGATGACACATCAGTCAAATGTCACTTCTAAACTCTTTCTGTTTAATATACAGAGGATATAGTTCATTGTGAATTTGTTAAAACGCTAAAGCATTAAATAAAAAATGTTTACGTGGACGGAAATATTGGCGAACGCTGCAATGTTTGTGATAATCCAAGCTTTAGCGTTTCTGATCATCTCCACTTCTTCTTCCATTTTGTTCTAGGAATCTAGAAGCTTCCTGGCTGGGTCCCTGGAGATGTCTGCTTCTTGGAGACTTGTCAAACTACAAATTGCCCGACTCTGTACAGAACGCTGCAATGCCTCTCAAGCCGAAGAAGAAGAAGCTTCCTCTCTCCTCTCATAAAAGCTCAATTAATATCTATTTCCATGAACAATTCTTTGTATTTTCAGAAATTTGACTTGCCCACAAAAATCAAAAAAAAAAAAAAAAAATCGAAATTTACTTTTCACAATGTATTGAATCATGTCTATTCAAAGAAGGGTCTGGTGATCTATGACTCATATCGTTAAGATGAGACATTGCATGAAAACTATAATCTTGCCAGCAACATTACACTGATACACTCAATTGCTGAAAGTAATAACCATGAATCGTATATTACGCGAAAAGATAACTCGAAACTGAAAGAATTCAAGCAGAGAGTTTGAGGATAAAATAATCCCAAATTCAGGAACTTTCGGATTCAATAAGAGATGAAAAGAAAGTTGTATACAACCCGAGTTTTATTTTCATGTCTTTATCCTCCTGGAAACTCGTTGTAAGATGAAACACTGTCACAAAGTGATATTCCCATATTTTATCCGTTTTACCATGCATCTAGTTTAGTGTTTTTGATCTCATGCATGCGCTTTTCATAGTTTTCTTAGCATTTTAGTCTAAATTATGGCTTAGGTAGTTTGCATTAGGTCCTAATGAGTCTTGCATTCATTTGGAGTGTTTTCCAGGGATTTGGAGACATCTTGGAGGTGATTGGAGACTTTGAAACCAAACTTGATCGGGTTTGAAGCAAGAGGAGATGGTTAAGACAAAAAAGACATATTGTAGGAGACTGTACCTACCGGCCATGGGTCGGTATTTTCGATCGGTATTGGGAAAGGGGTGAGTACCAACCCACGGCCGAATCCATACCGACCAGCAGCTGATCGGTACACCCTCCCGGATTTAGCGACAAGACGAGCGTACCGCTCGACATCCAACCGGCACACCTTGTTCGGTATTGGGACATGGGTGAATGCCGATCCGAGTGTCTTCTTGTACCGACCCAGCTTCAATCGGCATATCTCCTTTCAACGTGAGCAGCACCGACCCGTCCCCATCCGGCACAACTCGAGCGGCACAAACACAGCTTTTTGTACCGACCCACTCTCGGTACTACAGCTTGGTAAAAATTCAGCATCACGTACCGATCCGAGCCACTCCCGTGTTTTACTAAACTCCATCCAGCACGCGCAGCAAGTTCACACCGACCCACCTTCACTAAGCATCCATCCGACCATGCGGCAAAGGATTTTGTGCCGACCTATTTGTACGGACCCAGACTCGGTCGGTACAAACCCTTATGATCAATCCGACCCAGACCCGACTCGGTCAACACCCGGTTTGTTCCGGGTTGACCCGGTCCGCCCACTGTTCATTATAAATATTTTTAAACCTAATTTTTATTATCTAAGTTTTTCTCTAGCTAAAAACCTTCCTTTTAGGGTTATAAGTGTTCTTGGTTATTTGTAAGAGACATCTTCTTTTGGTTTATGCAATTTAAAGTTTGTTTCTCTTAATTTCCTTTTAATCTTTAATCTTTCTATTCTCTAATCATGATTAACAACACCTCTTTCATGAGATTTGGTGTGTTCTTCATGATTAGTGAGTAGGTGATAACACCATATTTTACATGTTTTTAGAGCTTTATTTTCATATGTTTTGATCTCACATTGTATAGTTTTGAGATGTTTTCATACATTTAGGGTCCAATTGAGTCTCATTGCATTTTAGATGTCATAGGTTGTCTTTGCACTCTTTTTGGCTTCTTTGAGCCATTTTCAGGAGTTCTTGGAGTTAGAGGAGTGTGGATAATCATCATGGAAGGATAATGGGGCAAGAAAGGCAAGGAAAACATGAAGAAAACACTGATAAGTGATTTTATCGGCCATATGGCCGATAAGACGGGCCGATAGAATCATAAAATGAAGTTTTCCAAGCCGTCGCTCCTGTCAATGCTCCTGTGAAGAGTTTTATCGGCCATATGGCCGATAAAGAGGACCGATAAAAAGCATCACCTTGTGTTGAAGAGTACCAGTTCCTGTGAGAGTTTGTATCGGCCATTTAGTCGATATAATGTGCCCGATAAAATCAAAGGTCAAGCATCGTGAATATGTGCCTGGAAGATCGACTCGGAAGGAAGCCTTCCCGATGGATTTAGCTTTGGAGCTCTTCATAAACGTTGTAGTAAATTGAGTTAGCTTTCCAATGGGAGTAGTTTCATGTCATTCGGAGCTGAAGTTCGAGAGTTATGGCCATTTTAGTGAACACATATCAACTCTGCCGCGAAGGAGGATGCATCCGAGAATGAAGGCTCACTGGTTATCGGCCGATAAAATGATCAAATTGTGTTTAAGACTTTTGGCTTGACTTTGGCTCCCTCCACTTTTGTATATAATCAACACTTAGTGGTGGAGTCTCAACAACTCTACACACACGATTTCTGGGTTTCTTTTTACTGTTTTAAAGTCTTCTTCTTCTCTTTTATCACTTTTGTTCATAAATCTTTGAAGATCTACACCATTTTAGTGAAGATTTCCTTACTTTTCTTCCATCAATCTTCTTATTTTAATTATGTCTTTCATTTGTACGGTTTATATGTGTGATTTAACTATGTGTGAGTAGTTCTTCTAGGATTCTTGGGTAAGGTAGATTATGGTGATTATAGGTTTGTTCTTGATGTTTAAGAGCTAGATTACTTGATTTCCTTTCTCATTGAATGTTCTTGTTGCTAGATTAGCATTGACAAAGTTGATTTAGAACTCTAGAGAATTTCATGCCCGGAAGGTGTTCGATGAAATTCCCCAACGAATTCAATGAGTGCTTTTCATATCTTAGCCAACGGAAAATTGATGTCTAAGGTGAATTGTGGTTAATTAGACTTGTGCTTATTGCTTGTTAGTCATAGAATCGCGAACGAAAGTTTATGACGATTGATGACTAAGAAAGGGGTTAATACCATTGACATGGATTAATCTTTAGTAGTGATCTAGGGCCTAAGGAGGCAATTGATTGAATGCTTGAGTGTCTAGAATATATTGAGAATCACCCGAGTTGATTGCTTTACCCGAGAATTCGTTTGTTTAAATTTGATATTAAACGTGTTTAGCTTTCGTTACTTGTTTATTTCTCTGTTTTTTGTATGTTTCAATTTGTTCTAATCAAAACCAAAACCGAATCATTGCTTAGATTAGATAGTGTCATGTATTCTTAGTGTGTCGTTCTTATTTCCATGTGGATTCGATCCCAAAGTGCTGCAATGACATGCCATTAGATTGAGGCATTGTGCACAACGGGTAATTGTGCGGACCGCAAAAAGTCCACTATCAATTTGGCGCCGTTGCCGGGGAGATTAGTAATAGCCATTAGGATTTGGACTCTGTTTGAGACTAAGTTTTATTTTTCTTGTTATCTAATTGCTTGCTTGTTGATTCTCTTTCCTGAAGGTGTATAAACTTGAGCAGTGGAGGACACTTAAATCTGCTTCCCCTAGTTTCTGACATTAGAAGGTTCAAAAGAGAGAATTTACGAGCAAGACGGGAAAGAGAAACAGCTAATCAACCAAATCGATTTGAGATGGGTGATCATGTACCACCAGCTGTTGGTGGAGACGTGCATCAAGAAAGAGACGTGCAAGGAGTAGGCATTGGAGGAGTTCCTTTTTCATCCTCCAAGAGCACCAAGGTTGATTGGAGCGGGTGATGCTCCCAACGCCCATGGAAATCGCGCCGGTATACATCCACCACCGGTGGAGAGTAATGATTTTGAGATCAAGGCGAGTCTCATTTCCATGGTGCAAGGAAACAAGTTCCACGGTTTAGTGGTGGAGGATCCCTTAGACCACCTTGATCAATTCGATAGAATATGTGGAATGGTCAAGATCAACGGAGTTTCCGAGGATGCGTTCAAGCTTCGATTGTTTCCATTATCTCTTGGAGACAAAGCCCACCAATGGGAGAAGAACCTACCTCAAGGATCCATCACTTCTTGGGATCAATGTAAGAAAGGCTTTCTCGCCAAGTTCTTCTCTACTACAAGAACGTCAAGGTTGAGAAACGAGATCTCGAGCTTCACTCAAAAGGGGAACGAGAACTTTTGTGAAGCATGAGAACGGTTCAAGAGCTACACAATGCAATGCCCACACCACGGGTTTTCCGATGAATCACTTTTGAGTACTCTCTATCGTGGTGTTTTGCCTAAGTTTAGAATGCTCCTTGATACCGCAAGCAATGGCAACTTCTTGGGCAAAGAAGTTAATGATGGGATGGAGCTTGTAGAGAACTTAGCTCTAAGCAATGGAAATTATGGTGAGGACTATGAGAGAGCTTCGAGAGAAAATGGTGAGTATGCGGACCGAACTAAAAGGGAGATGAAAGCCCTTAATGAGAAGCTAGACAAGTTCTTGGAGGCCACACAAAGGAAAGTGAACTATGTAGGAGATTGCATAGATTACCAAGAGGAAGTTCACTATGTGGGAGGACAAGGCGGTTACAACTCCAATTTTCAAAACTCTCAAAGACAAGGCTATAACCAAGGATCTCAACCTCAAGGATCCAACTTCGTGCGACAAGGGTTTGTTCCTAGAAACAACTTTCAAGGGAACCAAGGTGGTTTTCAACCTGAGCAATCTTTTGCACCACCCAATTTTGTGCCACAAGGTCAAGGAGGCGGCTCTATGTCTCAAGAATTTGATGTGAAGGGGATGCTCCAACAATTGTTAATGGGACAAGCTAATGGGGTGATTGAATTGAATAAGAAGATGGCGAAGATTCACACAAAGGTCGATTGCTCTTACAACGACCTCAATGCTAAATTTGAGGATTTATCTTCTAAGTTCAAACACTTTGATCATCAAATGGCCCAAGGGGCATCATCATCCAAGAGACCTATGGGAACACTTCCCGGAAAGCCCGAAATAAATCCAAAAGAGTTTTGTAACGCTATCTTTTCGAGTGATGAGGAAGAACATGTTATTGAAGAGTTCATGGATCTACTCTATGGTCCAAATGATGAAGATCTTCCCTCAATAGTCAATGAGTTGTTCATTGAAGATGACGGTATTGAGCCCTTTGCAAAGAACGAGTCACTTGTTGCTACACAAGTGGAGGTTGAGAAGGCTCTCGAGGTTGAAAAGATTGGAGTTTCTTGCAATGAACCTTCTCCACTCCTGCCCAAATCAATTCCCAAGCTTGGAAAACCGGGTAAATTTGTCATTTCTTGTTCCCTTGGTCATTTGAATATTGATGACGCCTTGTGCGATTCTAGATCAAGCATGAATGTGATGTCACTTGAGATGGTGAAGAGTCTTGGGATCAAGAACATGGCACACTACCCATCACCCATCACGTTTGGTGATTCTTCTTCAAGGCAACCGCTTGGAGATTGAAGATCATCCTCTCAAGATTGGAGATTGTCTCGTTCCAACTGACTTCATAGTTATGAAGATGAAGCAAACCAGCAAACTCCCCCTTCTCCTTGGAACTCCATTCCTCAATACCACCGGTGCAATCATGGACTTCCAAAACAAGAGGGTCGTTCTCAAGAACGTGAATGACAAAGTCTTCTATTCCATGAAGCCCTCTCCCACTAGGCTTTGTGTTACCATTGTTTGTGAGGATGATGAAGTGGAAGTTAAAAAGGTTGAGTACGTGGGTAGTTGTGAAAAGATGAATTTGGTTTCACCCCCAAAGTCTTGTGAAAAGAAGAAAGGACCTCATGGAGAGAAAGACTTGGGTTATGGTAATGATGAAGAAGCTAAAGCATTAGATGGAGCTTGCTTGAACCTTCTTTTCTCTGACACAATGGAGGCTGAGATTGAGTATAAAGGTTCGAAAGGAGGGTAAGGGCACTAAAACCAAGAAAAAGAAAACCAAAGTCCAACACCCTCCCACAATTGTCTTCAACGAACCAAGCAAGCCAAATGGGGATAAGTTCACGCTTCATACCATGACACTCACACCTTGGAAATATGAGGATGGTGTGATTGAATACAAGGTGAAGTGCAAAGGAAAGTCAAAGCCATTAGAAATGGTTAGAGCACTTCTCACACCCGAGTTTAAGGAGAAAGGTCAAACGGCCATTCAAGAGATCATGACCAAAGTCCTCACACTAAAGCTCGAGGAGCCACCATGGAGTTTCAACACTCCTTCTCTTCCTGCCTAAAAAGGTTTGAAACATCAAGCTTAGAGACGTTAAACAAGCGCGCTTGGGAGGCAATCTCATGGTATCCTTTGTAAACATGTATATTGTGGTGTGATTTGCTTCTTGATTTGTTTAAGTGTGATTTGATCTTTTTTTTAGTGTGTTTTGATGTTACAGGGCGCTGGAGACTCGTAGCAAAAGATTCGGGAACAAAGACGAAAAAATTGAGCTGACAAGGAATCTTATCGGTCCCCTGACCGATAAGACAAGCCGATAAAACGGCTAGCGGTTGTCGCAAATCCGCAAGTCTCCTGTCGACCATTCTATCGGTCCCCTGACCGATAAAGATGGCCGATAAAACCGCGACTCCAGATGTAGTAGTGCAGGGTCCAGATGAACGAATCTATCGGGGTCCTGACCGATAGACACGACCGATAAATCCCCTCATCTACACAACTCCAAGGTACCTCACTTCACCTCTTGTACATATCTTTTTTATTTGCATTTTTACTCTTTTTTTAGATTCATTTCACACCGAAACGATGCGATTTAAGTCCGGGGGAGAGGTCTTTGTCATTTAACATTGTTTTCTTTGTCGTATTTTACTTTTTTCTCTTTGATTCTTGCATTGTACATGTATATTGCATAGAAAAACCAAAAAAATTTGAAAATTTTGAAAAATCCAAAGAGAAATCATGTAGTTTGCATAGTCTCATAATCATTTTAGGATTGAGTCTATAAGCATATAGGATTTGCATTGCATATGCATAGGGGACAATGATAGAAACCACTAAAAGCTTAGTTTAGAACTCGATGTGATACCCTTAGTAATATTATCATGTTGCTTGAACAACCTTTTTGAAACTCGTATACTCTTGCTTTGATCTCTCTACTCTTAACTCGTTGTCTCGTAATCACTTGTTTAATTTGAAATCAACCCCTTTGATATTGGACTTAAATGAATATAATCTTCTTGCTTGTGGGCTTGTGATACATAACCATGGTTTAAAGAAAATACTCGGGTTATCTTATCCACTTTTACCACTCTCTAATAACCCGAGTAGCCATTCTCATCTTTAGAATGGTTCCCTACCTTTTACCTTAACCGTTTTCTTTCCACCCCTCGTTGTTTGATTAAGTGAGGTCTTTTCTTGATAATGCTATTGTGTGTAAAATCTTGTAAGTATCGGGAACGACAAAAGTTAGCTTTCATTTTTAGCTAGTCTAAGTTGTTCAAAGATAAAGGGCTAGCATTAGGATGGGGATCAATGGAATGATTGGTATTTGGTTTGGGGAGCATGAGCTTACGAAGTGTGAGATGAGAAACGGTTGGAAAAGCAAACTCTAGAGAAGAGCTTAAAAGAAAGACCCTATGAAAAGAAAAGAAAAACACTCTCCATGTTTGAAAAAGAGAAAGAATAAAAGGTTTATGGAAAGTAAGAAAAAAAAGAAAAGGGTTGAGTGAAAATAAAAATGTCTCTAGGAGTTTGGAGTTTGGAAAAGGAAAGGGGTTAAAAAAAGAGGTTTTCGTTCTAGCCAAATGGTTTTGGGGGTTTAATGAGCTTGGATGAAGTAAGATAATAAGAAATGGAATCGCCATTCGGGTAGAATGTTTTGCTAGGAGGGTAGAACAATGTGAGCGTAACTTTGTATGCATAAATTGTTCATAGTCTTCCTTGCCTTTGCATAACATATAGCATTCCTTTTTCTTGAGAGTAAGTCACCCAAAAAGAGAATGAACCTCCTTGCACTCATATTTACTAGTGCCAAAAGCCTTTTTCTTCCAAACCGATTGGACTTGATCACTTGCCCATTTGTGAGACTGCACCATAAGAAAGATCAAATGAATGTGACGGTTGGTTAAGAAGAGAACTTGTAGGCATGAGACTAGGGATGTCAATCGGGCTGGCCCGGCCCGGCCCGAAACCCGTAAAGCCCGCATATATTTGAGCCCGGCCCGGCCCGAAAAAAAATTGGGCCTATATTCCAAAGCCCAGTCCGGCCCGGACAGGGCTCTAGGGCTTTTCGGGCTTTTTGGGCTTTTCTTTACAAACACAAAAATTCACAATTTTCAAATGAAAAATAACTAAAACAAAATATTTATCAAAATAAATCTAAATTAAAATGTATTATATTAAATCCAATTAAATTTAAAAGCAAAAATTTGACCATAAAATAAAATTCAAATAAATTGTATTACCAAATAAAACATTAAATCAAAATATTTTAAATCTAGGTAGTAGAGTTTATATTATAATCTTTTTCATCGTATACTAAATTCTCATCACCATCAAGAACTACTAGAAAAAAAAATATTATTAAGTTTTGACATGTATAAATCATATAGAAATATCATTGAAAGTCTATAGATAATGATTTTAAAAATATGAAGTAAATATGGATGAATGATAATGGTACTTGGATCACAAAATGTAAACCCATCCAACCAAGTGCGTGTACAAATCAGTGCTTCAACATTTCTTGGTAAAAGACGATTTCTATATTTATCCAAAGACATGCGCACCAATACTAAATGTAGACTTCGAACCGGTAAAAATATGTCAAATTATTATTTTTAGAAAGATAATTTTTTTAATAATATTTCTAAAAACTTAAAATATAAAGTTTCGGGCTTAGCCCAGAAAGCCCGATTTTTTCGGGCTTATATTTTTAAGCCCGAGCCCACTGTTTTCAGGGCCGGGCCGGGCCCTCGGGCTTTGGCCCTAATTGACACCCCTACATGAGACATTGATGTTAAGAGAAAAGATTATGAGTTGCGATAAACCTTAAATGAGTTAGAGTGGATTAAGTGCTTGTTTTTGCAACATGCTAGTATATTTTTCAAGGTGATCATATCGAATGCTTACTAAGATCTTTTGGTTATGAGTCCCCACTTTCAAACCTCTCTTTCGGTTTGTCTTTTCTTGTTTGCTTGAGGACAAGCAAAAGGCAAGTCCGGGAGAGTTGATAACACCATATTTTACATGTTTTTAGGGCTCTACTTTCATATGTTTTGATCTCACATTGTATAGTTTTGAGATGTTTTCATGCATTTAGGGTCCAATTGAGTCTCATTGCATTTTAGATATCATAGGTTGTCTTTGCACTCTTTTTGGCTTCTTTGAGCCATTTTCAGGAGTTCTCGGAGTTAGAGGAGTGTGGATAATCATCATGGAAGGTTAATGGGGCAAGAAAGGCAAAGAAAAAATGAAGAAAACACTGATAAGTGATTTTATCAGCCATATGGCCGATAAGACGGGCCGATAGAATCATAAAATAAAGTTTTCCAAGCCGTCGCTCTTGTCAATGCTCCTGTGAAGAGTTTTATCGGCCATATGGCCGATAAAGAGGACCGACAAAAAGCATCACCTTGTGTTGAAGAGTACCAGTTCCTGTGAGAGTTTGTATCGGCCATTTAGTCGATATAATGTGCCCGATAAAATCAAAGGTCAAGCATCGTGAATATGTGCCTGGAAGATCGACTCGGAAGGAAGCCTTCCCGATGGATTTAGCTTTGGAGCTCTTCATAAACGTTGTAGTAAATTGAGTTAGCTTTCCAATGGGAGTGGTTTCATGTCATTCGGAGCTGAGGTTCGAGAGTTATGGCCATTTTAGTGAACACATATCAACTCTGCCGCGAAGGAGGATGCATCCGAGAATGAAGGCTCACTGATGATGGTTTTATCGACCATATGGCCGATAAAATGATCAAATTGTGTTTAAGACTTTTGGCTTGACTTTGGCTCCCTCCACTTTTGTATATAATCAACACTTAGTGGTGGAGTCTCAACAACTCTACACACACGATTTATGGGTTTCTTTTTACTGTTTTAAAGTCTTCTTCTTCTCTTTTATCACTTTTGTTCATGAATCTTTGAAGATCTACACCATTTTAGTGAAGATTTCCTTACTTTTCTTCCATCAATCTTCTTATTTTAATTATGTCTTTCATTTGTACGGTTTATATGTGTGATTTAACTATGTGTGAGTAGTTCTTCTAGGATTCTTGGGTAAGGTAGATTAGGGTGATTCTAGGTTTGTTCTTGATGTTTAAGAGCTAGATTACTTGATTTACTTTCTCATTGAATGTTCTTGTTGCTAGATTAGCCTTGACAAAGTTTATTTAGAACTCTAGGGAATTTCATGCCCGGAAGGTGTTCGATGAAATTCCCCAACGAATTCAATGAGTGCTTTTCATATCTTAGCCAACGGAAAATTGATGTCTAAGGTGAATTGTGGTTAATTAGACTTGTGCTTATTGCTTGTTAGTCATAGAATCGCGAACGAAAGTTTATGACGATTGATGACTAAGAAAGGGGTTAATACCATTGACATGGATTAATCTTTAGTAGTGATCTAGGGCCTAAGGAGGCAATTGATTGAATGCTTGAGTGTCTATAATAGATTGAGAATCACCCGAGTTGATTGCTTTACCCGAGAATTCGTTTGTTTAAATTTGATATAAAACGTGTTTAGCTTTCATTACTTGTTTATTTCTCTGTTTTTTGTATGTTACAATTTGTTCTAATCAAAACTAAAACCGAATCATTGCTTAGATTAGATAGTGTCATGTATTCTTAGTGTAACGCCCGCGTTCCGGAAGAATTGATTATTGGGGGAAAATAATTAATTCGGGTGTGTTCCGGGGGTAGTATCGATCGATACTAGTCTTGTATCGGTCGATACTGTCCGGGAGGTGTATCGATCGATACTGGCATGTATCGATCGACACCAGTCAGGATTTTCTCCTTATTGTCTTCTTCCTCTTCTCTTCTTACGGGAAAAACCATTCTATTGGGAAAAATAGAATTGGTCGTGAGAGAGAGAGAGAGAGAGAGAGAGCGAGAAGGGGAAAGAGAAGCTTGGTGAAGCTTGGATCTTGCGAGATCAAGAGGATTCGAGCTTGGAGAGAAGCTCGAAGGAGAGGTTGGAAGACCTTGGTTTTGGCGTGAAAGGGAGGTCGATCTTGAGCTCGGGGAAGTCGTTTCAGAGCTCGATCCATCGTATCTAAGGTGAGTTGTGACCAAAGGTTAGCAATTAAGCTTGTGTGGTGCGTTGTTAAGCTTGATTGATGGGTTGGGGATTTGTATTGGCGATTTCTGGGTTGAGATTTCGCGTAGGTTGTGATTCGCAGGGGAGTATCGATCGATACCATGTGTGTATCGATCGATACCAGTCCCTTATTGGTAGGCTTGTGTTGTTGCAGTATCGATCGATACCAGTCGTGTTGTTTCGGTATCGGTCGATACCAGACCCTTGTCGGGTGTCGTGTGTTGTTTGGGTATCGATCGATACCAGGGGTGTATCGATCGATACCAGTTACTATTTTTGTGCTGGAAGTTTAATTGGTGTTCATTAATTCTTAGTATTGATAATTGATAATTGTTGTGCTTATTGGTAGCCTGTTGTTGGGATGATCAATCTCACTCAGCGTTTGGTTAGCCAAATGTTGATGCATCACTTTTGTCGATGCAGGTAAAAATAAGGCGTGATCGTGGAATCGAGGCAGTGAAGAGGGGATGATTAAGACCCGGGGTTTTTATTATTGTTGTTGAATTATTCCAGAAGTTTATATATAAAAAAAAAAAGTATGGTCGTTTCACTTAGTGTGTCGTTCTTATTTCCCTGTAGATTCGATCCCAAAGTGCTGCAATGACATGCCATTAGATTGAGGCATTGTGCACAACGGGTAATTGTGCGGACCGCAAAAAGTCCACTATCAGTAGGTCTTTTTAGAGCTCATTGATGAGGTAGATTAGAGGAATTTTGTGATTGATCTATGATGTCTAGGGCTTAGATTACTTCTTCCCTCTCTTATTTAGTGTTCATAATGCTATATTAGGCTTGAGAAAGCTAATCTAGATCAAAAAGACTTTCATGCACACAAGGTGTTTGATAAAATTACCCAAATGACTAAATAAAAGATTTTATTTGCTTAGCCTATGAGAGTAGTTGTCTAAAGAGTATTAGGGCTATTGGAACTTATGATTAATGGTTGTTGATTAACTTTTCACAAATGAGAGTTTGTTCTCGATTAGTTGATTTGCAAGGTGATTAAGGCCATGAGAGTGGATTAATCTTGTTTAAGTGTTCTAAGCTAAGGGAAAATGCTTGATTTTGTGATTTGACATCTTAGATTGATCATGAAAGTCTCCAAAGTCTATAACCTCATCAAGGGCTTGTCTTTATCGTACTATTAATCTCGTTTAGTGCTTAATTACTTGTTTGCTTGTTTAATTCGAATTAATTAGGTTGTAATAAATCAAAACCAACTTTGCTTGCTTAACTTTAAGAAGTTTTATGTATTCTTGGTGCTTGAGACACAAAACCCATTTAGATTGATCCTCAAATTACTACAATGATATGAGTAGGGTTTGAATAATTGAAGTAGACCGAAAAATCCTACTATCATAAAGGCATTGAAATACCTGCAATTTCATATAATAAATGTTAAATCTGTAAACACATTGAGCTAGCAAACAACAAGTCCATATCAAATATAGCTTCCATAAGATAAAAAAGTGATGCATGAGTCGATAGACCAAGTACTAATTATGATGAACACGACAAAGTATTATACAGATCCAGGTAGTGATCATGAAACTAAAGCTGCTACTTACATGCAAACCATAGGCCAACAAAGACAACAAGTAGACTTTTTTCATGACGAGTAACAAAAAAAAAAAATGTAAAAGTAGGCAAGAGCTAAGGGTGATAGAAGCCAAGTTCATCAGAGTCACAAATGGGTTAAAAATACGACAACCAAAGCTACCATAATCTATCAGGCTCGTGTTACTGCTTAACAATCAGCTGAACATATACTTTCTTATCAAGAACTGATTTCTAAAACTGGAACTAAGATGACACTCATTGTCATATAACCCCACCAAATGTCTAAAACTGACACCATCCAATATAGAAGATACAGTTGCAACTCCGACAAATAAACAGAATGTGAACCTTAATATATACAAATGTACCCAGTCATCATCATTCTTCAATCCAAAACAAACATAATGATAATCAGTTATTTTCTTAAACCCAGTAGGAATATCATCAATATAGAGAGGGAGAAAAGAAAAAGACTGACCTTGAGGAACTAAACTCCAGCTCTTGGATTCAACAGACAAACTTGATACCAATCTGGCAGATGCTATAGCACTGTGTAGCGGAAACAGCGAGACGCAGCTACTCATCTCCACTGGCAATCTGTTTAAAATCAATCCAAAATCGTAAATTCCAACGTCCCTGGTTTCAGAGTTTAATCATATGCAAAACTTCATGGATCACACCAATACATTTCCAAAAGGTTGAAGTAATTTCCAACAAAACTAAAGAAAGCTTGCTTATTGATTGCAATTAAAAACGCAAACTCCGATTACGATTGGAAGAAAAAGAAGGGTTTAGGTGGGTTTTCTCCATTTAACACTGACCTAAAAGATCGATTGATACGGCTAGTTGCTGAGGATGGAGATGAAGATTTAATGGGAGAGGGTAAGGACGAGACGTGAACATTCGTCTTGGTAAGCTTCTGGGTTAGAGAATGTATCTTAGATGATAATCTGCAGACTTTAGAAGACGCCATATGGGAAGGAGTCGGAGAAATCAGATTGAGATCGGACAATTTAGTTAGGGTTTAAGATGGTTCTTCCTTTCTGTTTCTGGGCGATATTTGTGAATTAATTTGTGGTAACCTAAATAAATATAATAGATTTAATTTAAATAAAATTTAAATAATATTCTTATAATGACGGAAATGATAAACGATATGTTATTGTATATTTTATCATAATCAATCAACCTAAAATTTTAAATATTTGAAATTAGTAAATATTTATATTATACGGTAATATGAATTAACGGGCGGGTTAGAATTATATTTTTATAATCGTGGTTATTTTGGATTAATATGAACGGGCGGGTTAAAATTATGTTGTTATAATCACAGTCATTTTTAATATTTGAAAAAAATAAATCTACAAAAATAAATTATACTAAACACAAAAATTAATCTTTATCACTTATTAGAAAATTTATATCTATAAAACCAGATTATATCTAAATACAAAAAACAAATTAAATTACAAAATTTGATAAACAAAAAAAAAAATTCCGTGCGGGCTGTCACGGACTGATTTTTCCCAAAATGTTCACAACTCCCTTGAACGGATTGGGCTAAAATTGTGTCGTGACAGGGCGCACATGTAAGAATCTATTGAGGATTAAAGTATAAAACGTAAAATAAAAAATAAAACTGTTAGTAATCATACTTTTTAAAAGGAATCAATGACATTTATTTGAAAATGGTAATCGGTTATTTAGATAACATCATTTATATGGTCTTTAAATATAGATAAGCTATGAAAGTTCCAAACAAACATGATTAATTTTAAATAATTACCGAAGTGGAATTGGAAATAAAAGAAACAATTAGTTGAGTTTCAAATAAAATATTAAGCTTACAACCGAAAACGAATAAGAAAAATTCGGTAAATAATTCAACTATTATAAAACTTAGAAAATAAAACCCCCCATCGCGAAATTCATTTTCGAGTAATTCATAAAGCCAACTCGCTTTGCCAATGTCGAGTATGGGCTTTAAATTTTAAGCTCATTTAACAAAAGGTTTCGCGCATCAGTCCATTGCAAATTGCAGATTTGGACCACAAGTTTAATGTATATATATGTTTTTTCTTTTTCAACTTAATCTTTATTGAATCAATTGCGGTAATCATTGTTTACAAGAGTAGCTAGAAAGGATGGACAACAATGGAATAATTCCCAGGGGGAAGAAATACGACACGATTGTTTTGCTAACATATCGGCACATACATTTGATTCTCGCTTACGGAAAGAAAACCGTACCAAGTGAAACATTGACTTCCATTGTCGCATGGCATCAATGTAGTGTTGAAGTTTAAAGTTCGGAGATTTTCGGTTGATAAGGCAGTTGATATTTTCCCGTCGAGAGTCACTTTGAAAGTCGTACCTAAACTCTTACGACTGAAAGCTGCCATTGAACTAGGCTCCCATTTAGGTTGTCGTGTGATACAAGTTATGGAGCTGGTGCATTTGTGCTCCTCTTGACCAGCCAAGTCATTATTATGGTGGCTAGCCGGTGTTTCTGTTGCAGCAAGGCTCTTAGCCCCGGTGGTTCAAGAGCTTGTGCCATTATGCTCTTCCTCATTTGCTGGTAAAAAACTATACTACTAAAACAGTCTCAATTAGGTTTCATGAATAGGCTTTTGAAACCTTTCATTTGTTTTTTTTTTTGGTTTTGTGATAGGGTGGGTGTTTTTCTTGATTGCTGAGATATGTTTGCTCGCGGCATCAATCAGAAACGCGTACCACACTAAGTATAGAAAGATGTGGAACATCGATGATAACCCTCCGAGCTGTGAGGTGATCCGTAAAGGAGTATTTGCAGCTGGTGCTTCATTCACACTCTTCACTGCAAAACGAGCCCGTTTAAGCCCTGGAGCTTTAGGCTCACGATAACATCCGTAGCACACTAAATAAAAACTGCATATCTTTCTTTCTTTCACAGATAAATCGGTCGACAATTATAAAAGTTGGAGGAGATGGACAACTAAACTGACCAATTTTAAAAAAAATACTAGTCCCGGTTTGTTAATTTGTAAAAACATCACAAGGAGAAAAAGGAGGAATGAGCAAAAAAGAAATAAAAGGATGAAAAAGGCATATGCAGAGCATTGTATATATTATTCAGTAAGCTCTCTTCAGTGGAGAGGGGCAAGCCAGGAGCAGGAAGTGGGATCGATGACGAGGTGGTGGAGAGTGTTGGAGGAGAGGTCATAGAAACCGGACCCCATGTCGATACTTGCAAAGTAGACGGAATTCGGGTTAAGTCCCGGGTATTCGGTTGCAGAGAGGCAAAAGGCCTCGGACATGATGCCGCCTAGGAAAATGCAGAGATCGCCAATGTCTTCAGTGTAAGAAGCAATCCTTTGCTCAGAGTCTTGCCTAAACACCACAAAGGCCCTGGTTTCCCTCCTGTGGGAGGGTTTATAAGGAGGTCTATCCCCGACGATATCTTCGTTTTTCAACCATTCCTTACACCTTTAAAGCATGATACATACACATTAGGATATATATATATAAACTTCAATCAGAACAAGCAAGCACAATGTAAACGAGAGTTTTACCAGTAAACGATGAAGGAGTCGCCAGAAGGTGACTCGGCCAATAATTGAGTGTTGTAAGTTGAGATAAGCACATCTTGTCTACTCTTGGGGATGTCATGAGACATAGTGAATCTCTGGTGCAGACTCACCTGAGGGAAGTCGCAGCAACTAGTGTCGATGAGATCGATTGGACCATCATACTCGTCCGTTCTTGACCTGTGGAGAAGGAATCTCCGGTCTTTCCCGGAATACATCAAATCTGAGGCAAAGAACGGGACTTTGACGCTTGTCCACTCCAAGTCACCAGGTCGACACAGACTGAGAGATGAACTAGCGTACTTGACGGCCACTACACAGTCTTCTTGCTGCTGGTCTGGGGAGGCCGAGAGAGAGAATCTGGAAATTCGACCATCCAATGGAGGCAAAGAGATAACTTTGTGTGACGAAACTGAGGCACAAGGATTGAATATATTTGTGAGACGTATAGTGGAATCGGTTCGGTTCTTCATACCCACCCATCCCCTCGACGATCCTATCCTCGTCGAAGCGTAGAGCTCCTCTGAAAGACTCTGCTCCGGGATTTTCACTCTTTCGTCCTTCCTCGGATCGTACAGGTTTATGTCCGCCACAATTCTTTCACCACTCGCTCCTATCCTGTGGTTCGTCTCCTTCAAAAGCAGATACGGCGTCGCCGCCGTCGACAATTCACTGAAACAGAGTCCCTGCTTCCCAATTGATGACCATGAGAGCTTACCCATTCGGCCCAAAAGCTGAGACATTGTTGAGAAATTGAACACTGCGGCTAAACCCTAAAACCCAACCTCGATCTGCTTCCACATTCTGCTGTTGTTTCACATTTCCAATTCATAAATAAACTAGCTAGGATCGGATCGGATCGGGTTGTTACGGATAATAATTATCCATGACATATTTTATTTATTATTACTTAGTGGGTAAGATTGTTTCACCGTCATACATTTACCACCGACTCTAATATTTAAAAGTTTTGATTATTATATTACGTAATTTTTTTCTAAATATTGTATATATATAATTACATCAGCTAAATATTAAAACCATTAAACACTATAAATATTAAAATTTGAATTTTGTTTTTATTTTGTGAAATACAAAATTTAATAAAAAAAGATTTGATATCATCGAGTTATTTTTTAACAATGTCAATAAACACAACACAAAAATATATATGTAAAGTTGGATTATAATCTATTCAATTTAATAACAGTCCATGTACAATTTAATTATTGCAAAATAAATTTGTAATCCATTTTTATGATTTTATTATCAATACAAAAATATTAACAATTAAAAGAATGGACAAGTGTATGTGGATGCCGTAATTATGTATGGATATATGAGAATAACAAGTGTAGACGAATCGATGTTCTATTTTTAAATGGACAAAATATCATAGATAAGCTATAAAGAATAATTACTCGTGTATACGTTATTTTCTCTTGCATTCAAAAATTTGTTACGCTAAAAGCAAGAACACGTTCAATTTTTGTGTCCATGTAGAAATAAACAAATGTTCAAAAATTAAGCAAATGTTGTCCGTCATAAACTATCCACCGTAAACTGTCCACCGTATATTTTCCACCAAAAATTGTTCATCGGAGCCTTGATTACATTTTAAATATAATGTATCCACCATACGTTGTCCACGATATGTTGAATATAAATAAATATGATTACACATTATTATTTTGATTCTTACTAAACAATGCAATAACCAATTAAGTTCCATGGATAATTTAGTGTGGATAAATTATTGTGGATTCGATGAATTGAAATTAGTTTACAAAGACCAAACAACACAAACATTGAAACACATGATGGTCATAATCATCCTCAAACATCCATCGATGACTGTCCATCTTCGGGATGTTGTATCCTTCTTTTGTTCAAGTTTTTTCTTCTCTTTCAAGTTATCCACATGTAATAGTCCACAAACATCCTTACACCAATGATTGTCCATCTTCGGTTAGCCTTTGTCTTTTTCTGTTACAACTCATCCATATGTACGTGCCCACAAATATCCGTTCACCAATAACTGTCCATCTCCGATATGTCTCATTGGAAACTCAGTCACATGAAATCTCACCGCTTTAAAAAAGCAATACATATCCGATTTCGTGATATGTGTTGTCAAGCAAACCAAGGTGAAATTATGTTTGGGTTATGAACAAAGATTGATAATTTTGAAGTTTGAAATTGAATCATGACTATATTGAGAAGAAAAAGATGAGGGGGAGAAGATGAGAGAGAGAGAGGGAGAGAGAGAAAGAGTGTAGATGAAGAGGGGCAAATGCAACGAGATCTAAGAATTAGTGTTATAGATTGATAGAGGCAAGACAAGCATGTGAGCAGGCCCGTCCCTTGGCTAAAGCGGATGAAGCACATGTTTTAGCCACAAAATATATATTAGTTTTGAAGGCCACATATTTGATGATTTGTTAGTCAAATTGGTTATGTGTTGTTTTAATATTTTGGTTATTTCAACCATTGATTGCATTTTAAAAAAAAATATTATGTGCTTTGGTGGCCTACAATGATTTAATGCATTGTGTTAAGTATGTTTTTGTGTGCTAAATATGTTTTTTTGGCCATTATGTTTGATATATTTGTGTATCATTAGATATAATCTTATTTGTTGTCCAAAAAAGCTATAAACTTATTATTTTATTTATTTCGTTAGATAAATATTTACTTATTAGTATTTTATATTCTTCTCAAATAAAAGTATTAACACTAAATTTATATAAATGTAGTTCAAATAGTTTTAGAAATTAAAAATAACACATATAAATCATATTTTTTAAAAGAAATTAAGGTGCTTTTATAAATTTAGTTTTATCATATAATATGTCGTGTAACTCTAAGATATTTGGTTTTAAATTATTTAAAGTAACAAGTACTTATTTTAGTTTTACAAAATTTTGAATTCAAATATGTGTTTTCTATTTAAAAATAATTAGCTAAGATAATTAAATTTTGTATGTTAAATTTTTTTTGCTTTAGGCCACCAAAATTATCAGGACGGCACTACATGTGAGTGTACATAACGACTTTCATGAGAATTTTTAGATCTAAGAAAGAAAGAGAAAAAAGAAAGAAGAAAAAAACGTGGTCATTGGTAAGTCAAATTGCTTTTGTACTTTAAATCAAATTGTATATTCTCAACCACACAATATAAGAAATGGACGATTCATATCTCAACTACAACTCCATTCTCCTTGTTTTTCCTAAGACTATTTCCAATCATATCCCATTTTCAACTCTAAATGTCATTTTGGAATAAATTTCTCTATAACCCTATTTTATTTTCAACTTCAAAATGGAAATTACCATTTTTTCCTCCAAATATGGAGTAACTCCATTTTCCACTCCAAAATGGAGATGAACTTTTTTATTTTCAAACAATCCTTCAAAATTTTACATTTTATAAATTCTTACTTTTTTCTTTTAACAAATTTAATGTACTATATATATTTAATTTAAAAGAAATGATATGTAAATTTAAAAATTGAAAACAAAAAATATAATAGCATAAACTGATAATAAATTTAAAAATACATAAAAAGTACTGAAATTATAAATACATTAAAATAAATTTAATGCAACAACGACTAATAATAATCCGGTAAAACACTTTCGGATCCACCAAAATCATTAAAATATTGTCCAAATGAACCATATTTAGGCGGATTTTGTTGATATTATTGTTGCTCGGCCCTTTTTCGTAAAATTCGTGTTTGTTCAGTCTGAACATATACACAAAGAATCAGATCTTGTATCGAGTTCAAGTCTTGGAACAAAAATTTATTTTCTTCCTTAAATTCTTGCAAGGCGTAGTTCTTACTTTGAATATCCAAATATTGTTGTCTTTGGGCACTTGTCTTCTTTAATTGCTCTAAAAGTTGCTTATTTCCTTCTTCTAAAGAGTTGATAACAGCTCATGTTCCATCATCAATTTTTCTTTTCATTTTGGATTTTTTTTATTCCACTTGGTCGTTGAGAAGGAGATCCGCCAATAATCTCATCACCATCTATATTCGAAGAAAATGAAGACAAACCTGGATATGCTTGTATACAAGAATCATAGCTAGAATTTTTCGTCTCTGAAGATATGTTTCCGAAACCACACGGGTTGGATACTTCCTTAGTAGAGGTAACACCATCTTGAAACTTTTCAAAGTTCTTTACAATATTCCAAACATGATCGAATTTTCAACATTTTTTTAAATTTGGATCTTCCGCTAAGAAAAAATATTTTGCTACGCGACAAGAAGCATGTAGGAAAGATGTAGAACGTGCCTTCGGAGTTCTCCAATCGCGGTTTGCTATTGTGAAAGGACCGGTTCGTTTTTGGAAAAAGAATGTGTTACATGACATAATGACTACATGTGTAATTTTACATAACATGATAATCGAGGATGAGCGTGATCTCGATGCTCCGATTGAAGTGGGAAGAGAAGCTCCACCTCCAGAGGTAGAACTAGTTGAGGACGAAAATATTCAGTTCCAAAATTTTCTTACTCGATTCAGAGAAATCAAAGATAAAAATGCTCATTTATCACTTCGAAATGCGTTCATTGATCATTTATGGGAAAAATTAACAAATGATGACGTTTAAATAAAAATCTAATTTGTTTTGTTATTTTTATGTGGTGTAATGTGTTTTTCTTTATATGATAATGGTTAAATTTAAATAATATCATAATTTATGGAAGTTTTGAAAGAAAACAAAAATCAAAGCTCTCGAAGAAAATCATACTTGGGAAATTACAACTTCACCCCGGGAAAGAAAGCAATCGGCAGTAAATGGGTTTTCAAACTCAAATACAACTCCGATGGTACCCTTGAGCGCTCTAAGCTCGTCTCGTTGCTCTAGAGAATCGTCAAATAGAAGGCACTGATTTCACAGAAACTTTCGCTTCAATCGCTAAGTTGACAACAATCCGATTTCTGCTTGATGTTGCATCAACTAAAAACTGGGAAGTACATCAAATGGATGTACACAATGCATTTTTGCATGGTGATTTGAAAAGTAAGTATATATGAAGCTTCCACCAGGGTTTCAGGCATCTGATTCGACTAGGGTTTGTCGTCTGAGCAAGTCCTTGTACAGACTTCGTCAAGCACCACGTTGTTGTTCGCTAAACTTGCCACAGCTCTCAAACAATTTGGGTTTAAGCAGGGTTACCCAGACTACTCTTTGTTCCATTCGTCAAAAACGGTATCATTCTTCATGTTCTGGTATATGTCGACGACTTTATAATTGCTGGAAATGATCTCACTGAAATTCAACGTTTTAAGGCATACATGAGTGAGTGCTTTCACATGAAGGATATGGGTAAGCTAAAATATTTTTTGGGGATCAAAGTTTCTCGTGGTTTAGATGGTATTTGTCTCTCTCATAGAAAATAAGCCTTGGATATTATAGTTGAAGCAAGACTTCTTGGAGCTAAACCAGTTGGTGTTCCCGTGGAACTCAACCATAAGCTCACTTCCGCTACTGGACCGGAACTGTGAAACCCACAGCAATCGCCTTGTTGGCCGTCTCATCTACCTCACCATTACTCGGCCAGAACTAAGCTACATTGTGCATATTCTTTCTCAATTTATGCAAACACCACTTTTTCCTTATTGGGAGGCTACTCTTCGTGTAGTTCGCTACTTGAAAAGATGTCCTGCTCAAGGTATTTTACTACGCTCTGACAGTACTATCACTTTGACAGCATATTGTGACTCATATTGGACTTCATGTCCACTTACTCGTCGTTAGCGCATACGTTGTTCTCTTGGACAACTCTCCCATTGCTTGGAAGACAAAGAAGCATAATATGGTTTCTAACTCTTCCGCTGAAGCTGAATATCGAAGTATGGCGTTCACATTTCGTGAGCTTAAATGGCTCAAGGAGCTTCTTCTCACATTCGGATATGATCACACAAGTCCTATGAAGCTTTATTGCAACAGTCAAGCTGTAATTCATATTGATGCCAATTCGGTGTTTCACGAACGCACAAAGCATATCGAATATGATTGTCATCAAGTCTGTGATGCAGTACAAGATCAACTTATAACAACCAAACATGTTTCTACTAAAGAACAAGTCGCTGATATTCTTACTAAGGCGTTGCCGAAACCTGCATTTGATAAACTTTTGTCCAAGTTCGGTGTTCGAAATTTCGGACCACCAACTTGAGGGGGGTATTAGGAACGGATATATTCATATCCATGATTTGCTATTATCACAAGAAGGAAATCTTGTAGAGAATAGGAAATACTCAGCTTGTATAAATACTTTGTAATTGTGAATGAAATAAACAGAACCTTACGACATATTTCATTAACCAAAAACACATGACCTAGTCCAATAAATGAAAGAAAAACACATATCCAATCTATATATCAAGACTAAAAACAAACGAGCACAAACCCGAAAATAAATTACAAAGTTCATATGACAATTGGCTTGATCTAGGAAAGAATTACTTATCTTGCCATTTGCAATCACTTAAATGATGATTTTTTTAGATCATACACTGAAACGACCACACTCTTTTTTTTTTTTTTTTTAAATTAAACTTTCAGAAAATAATTAAACAACACAAGAACAAGTCTACAGCTTACACAAGCTAACAGTTCTATAACCTCAAAAGCAACCACAACAATAATAAAAAAAAACCCCGGGTCCTAATCATCCTCTCTTCACTGCCACGATTCCACGATCACGCCTTATCTTTACCTGCATCGACAAAAGTGATGCATCAACATTTGGCTAACCAAACGCTGAGTGAGATTGATCCTCCCAACAACAGGCTACCAACAAGCACAACAATCAGCAATTATTAACACGAAAAATTAATTAACACCAATTAAAACTTCCAGCACAATTAGCAATTCAAAACTATGAAAAACTAAACCAACGCCTAGCAATTCTACTCCAAGAAAAGCTAAACACACAGCCTGAAAGTAAACACACAACACGCTTTCAACACACAACACGCTTTCAACGCTTTCAAGGATCGATACTAAAACAACACGCGTCTATCAACAAGGAACTGGTATCGATCGATACTGAAACAACACGACTGGTATCGATCGATACTGAAATAACACAAGCCTACCGACAAGGGACTGGTATCGATCGATATTGAAAACAACACCTGGTATCGATCGATACTAAAACAACTCGAGTCTACCGACAAGGGACTGGTATCGATCGATACTGAAAACAACACCTGGTATCGATCGATACTAAAACAAATCGAGTCTACCGACAAGGGACTGGTATCGATCGATACACACATGGTATCGATCGATACTCCCCTGCGACTCACAACCCTCACGAAATCTAAACCCAGAAATCGCCGAGACAAGCCACAAAATTCATCAATCAAGCTTAACAAAGCACCACACAAGCTTAATTGCTAACCTTTGGTCACAACTCACCTTAGATCGGATGGATCGAGCTCTACAAGACCTCTCTCTCTCCCCCTTAGCTCACGCCAAAACCACGCTCTTCCAACCTCTTCTTCAAGCTTCTCTCCAAGCTCAAACTCTCTTGATCTCGCAAGATCCAAGCTTCACCAAGCTCTTCTTTCCCTTTCTCTCTCTCTCTCTCTCTCTCTCACGACCAATTCTGATTTTTCCAAAAGAATGGTTTTACATCCGTAAGAAGAGAAGAGGAAGAAGATAATAAGAAAACTCCGACTGGTATCGATCGATACAGGCCAGTATCGATCGATACTACCCCCGATAGGTATCGATCGATACAAGGCTAGTGTCGATCGATACTACCCCGGAACAAACCCGAATTAATTATTTCCCCCAATAATCAATTCTTCTGGAGCGCGGGCATTACAATTCTCCCCCACTAACATAGATTCGACCTCGAATCTTCGTTACCGTTCATCTCCCAATGAACCTTAATCGTCGCAACGATTACATAAACCTTGGCCAACCTGGCCATCTCAACACTCACACGAGGTCCAATACCAACCTTCGAGGTTTCCCACTCAGTCCCTATGCTTATGACACCGCGGCATCATATGTACTTATTGCTCAAACACAAGCCAACCCATCACTCAAGACACCGCAGCATCTCCGGATCTACCGACACTCCCTCCGCAGAGACAATGTGACCCAGAAAACCGATCTCCCGCTGCCAGAAGATACACTTGCTCAACTTAGCAAATAACTCCTGTTCCCGCAGCTTTGAAAGAACCACCCGCAGATGCACCTCATGCTCCTCCCGGTTCCTCGAATACACCAAGATATCATTGATAAAGATGATCACGAACTCATCTAGATACTCCTGGAAAACGCTGTTCATCAATCTCATAAATGCAGCCGGTGCATTTGTCAACCCAAATGGCATCACCACAAACTCGTAGTGGCCATAACGAGATCTGAAAGCCGTCTTCCGGATATCTACCTCATCAATGGGAATCTGATGATATCCCGACTCCAAGTCAATCTTGGAGAACCAAGTAGCCCCTCTCAACTGATCCAACAACTCATCAATCCGAGGAAGAGGATACATGTTCTTCACTGTGACTCGGTTAAGTCCTCGGTAGTCAATACACAACCGAAAACTCTCGTCCTTCTTCTTCACGAACAACACCGGTGCTCCCCACGGTGAAGAACTCGGGCGAATAAACCCCTTGCTCAACAATTCCTCCAGCTGCTTCTTCAGCTCTGCCATCTCTGCTGGAGCCATCCTATAAGGAGCCCTGGATATCGGTGTCGTCCCTGGTTCCAACTCGATAGTGAAAGGATCCGACCTAGACGGTGGCAACCCCTGCAACGACTGGAACACATCCTGGAACTCACGAACCACACGAATATCCTGAACCCTAGCCTCTCCGACGGCCTTCGGCAAGGAAATGGTAGCCAAATACGCCTCGCAACCCCTCTCGATCAGACGCTCCGCGTGCACAACCGAGATCCCGAGACTCCCGGAAGTCGGTCTCACACCCTGATACACCATCTTCCCTTTCCCTCGGTCGAACTCGACTCGCCCTCGGTGACAGTCCAGATGCGCTCTAAACTTCCCGAGCCAATCCATGCCCAAGATGACATCGTACAGCTCCACTGAGCAGATAATCAAATCGGCAGGCATGGACTCTCCTGCTACCTGAACATCCACGTCTCGCACCCGACCGTGAATCCTCAGGAGCTTCCCTCCGGCAACCTCCACGAACCCCAAACTCACATCGGGCTCGCTTTGAAGATTAGCCTTCTCGGCCAACTCCGGGGAAACGAAGCAATGCGATGCTCCCGTGTCAAACAACACATGACAGTCTACACCTCCAACACACAAGGTCCCTGCACATATACATGTGCCGAGAACCTTAACACCCCGACAAGCACGACATTCCCCAACACATAATTAAACTTAGATGAGTTTAAGCAAAATACCTGTGATCGGCCTGGAACTCGGCTCTCCGAACTCGGTGATGGAGTACACTCGATGCGCTGATGCCACCTGCCTGACGGGCTGCACCACCGTGGTCTCACTCTGCCGCAACTGGGGACACTGAGGCCTGATGTGACCCGTCTCCTTGCAGTGATAGCACACTCGAGAATCCACTCGCACTCCGCCCTTCTGAGGACAGCTCACCACTCGGTGATCCATGCTCCCACATCCAAAGCAACCCGGACCACCCCGACTATCTCTCGAAGCGCTCTCCCGCTTCAGCTTCTGTCCTTGCATCGGCTTACCGCCTCTGCTTGGACCGGACTGTTGCTGCACAGATCTCGCCTGAAAACTCGGTGTAACCGCTACCACCTCGTCCTTCAGAGCCTCAGGCTTTAAGTCTGAATATAACAACCGAAACTTCAACAACGATTTCCAGCAAGGAGGATTTAAGTCTGAGGGAAATCAAGGCAGTTCTGGGTCGAGTCAGTTGGGTCAGAAATCTTTCCAGGGTAGTGGTTACACAAGGAATTATGGGAACTCATCCTATCAATCTCCGCCACCCAAGACTCAAGAGAGTAAGATCGAAGCTATGCTTGAACAGCTGGTTCAAGGGCAGGACAAGATTGCGGTGAGCTTCAATGGGAAATTGGATGATCTTTACACAACCTTGAATGGAAGGATCGAAGCCCTGAGTATGAGACAAAAGAAGTTGGAAGTTCAGATTGCCCAAACTTCAGAAGCTGTGAAAAGGCAAGAGGGTGTTCTTCCAGGTAGAGGAGAAAACCCAAGGAGGGAGCATATCAATGCCATTACTCTGAGGAGCGGAAAAGAGGTGAATACAGGAGTGAAAGCTGCATTACCTGTAGAGATTTTCGTCGATCTCGACGATGAGGATTCTGAAATCCCCAGGGTATCGATCGATACACCTCAGTGTCGATCGACACCAATCAAAATCTTGCAACGTGACAACCCAAAAACTCCAGTGTCGATCGACACTCCTCCAGCATCGGTCGATACTACACCTACTGTCGAGCAAAGACCTGAAACTCCGAATGTTACACCCAAGGTAGTCCCAGAACGAGTCTATATACCGAGGATACCGTATCCCAAAGCTGTTGGGAAGACTAAGAAGGAGGTGGAAGACTTTAGATGCAAGCAGATATTGGACAAGTTGATTGTCGAATTTCCTTTCCTCGACGCTATTAAGACTTCTCCAGCTTTTCGGAGATATGTCAAGAAGATGGTGTCTAGCAACTTGAACCTTGAAGAAGGGTGTGTGATGCTCACTCAGGAGTGCAGTGCAATCTTAACCAACATCATCCCAAAGAAACTTCCAGATCCAGGGAGCTTTGTGTTGGATTGTTCTATATTCACTGAACGATTTGAGCGTTCTCTTTGTGACATTGGCTCGAGTGTCAACCTTATGCCTTACTCAGTTGCCAAGAGGATGGGTATGACTGACTTCACATCCACCAGAATATCGTTGATACTTGCTGATCGTTCAGTGCGACTTCCTGAGGGGCTACTCGAAGATGTCCCTATTAAGATCGGGAATTGCTTGATCCCGACTGATTTCATTGTCCTAGAGTATGATGCTGAGCCCAAAGATCCACTTATCTTGGGTAGACCATTCCTTGCCACAGCTGGTGTATTGATTGACTGCAGGAATGGGAAAATAGCTCTTAACATAGGGGAATTGGTCATGACCTTTAACATGGAGAAGATGATGAAGAGACCAACTATCGATGGGTAGACTTTCTTCGTCGATACTTTCACGGATATTGCTGAAGAGTACTTCTTGGGGATGCATCCTGAGGATCCTTTAGAGAGGGCTTTGGTCTGTTCAGTTGAATCTGAGGGTGCCTTGAGTGAAGATGCTGCTAGTTACTCGACGATACTCGACACTGCACCATCAGTATCGATCGATACCCCATTGGTATCGGTCGATACCCTACGTCCGAACATGGATTTTGGCGAATGTTCTAAGCATGCTGCTAGGCTTGGAGAGTGGCGCGAGGAGAAAGCTCCTAAGTTGGAACTCAAGCCACTTCCAGCCAATCTGAGGTATGTATTTCTTGGTCCTAATTCCACATACCCTGTGATTATTAATGCTTCTTTGAACAACGCAGAGGTTGCCTTACTGCTGAGCAAGCTGCGCATGTATCGCAAAGCTCTTGGCTATTCTCTTGATGACATTTCAGGTATATCACCGGATCTGTGCATGCATAGGATTCATCTTGAGGACGAGTCAAAGGCTACCGTTGAGCATCAGAGGCGGCTGAATCCGAATCTGAAAGAAGTGGTTAAGAAGGAGATTATGAAGCTTTTGGATGCAGGGGTTATATATGCCATCTCAGATAGTTCGTGGGTTAGTCGAGTGCATGTTGTTCCTAAGAAAGGAGGGATAACTGTGGTGAAGAATGAGAAGGATAAATTGATTCCTACGAGGACTATCACTGGGCATCGAATGTGTATTGACTACAGGAAGTTGAATGCGGCTACAAGGAAAGATCACTTCCCATTACCTTTCATTGACCAGATGCTAGAGAGGTTGGCTAGTCATCCCTATTACTGTTTTCTCGACGGATATTCGGGTTTCTTCCAGATTCCTATTCATCCAGATGATCAGGGAAAGACCACTTTTACATGTCCCTATGGCACATTCGCATACAGGAGAATGCATTTGGATTGTGCAACGCCCCAGCTACCTTTCAGAGATGCATGATGTCTATCTTCACAGACATGATTGAGGATTTTATGGAGGTGTTCATGGATGATTTTTCAGTTTATGGATCATCATTCAAGGATTGTTTGGCTAATTTGTGCAAGGTGCTGCAGCGGTGTGAAGAGAAACACTTGGTCCTTAATTGGGAAAAGTGTCATTTTATGGTTCAGGATGGCATCGTTCTTGGGCACAAGGTTTCTGAAGCTGGGATCGAGGTTGATAAAGCTAAGATTCATCTTATGACAGGTTTGCCACCACCGAGTTCTGTGAAGGACATTAGGAGTTTTCTGGGTCACGCTGGCTTTTACAGGAGATTTATCAAGGATTTCTCCAAGATAACACGCCCACTCACCGCCTTATTATGCAAGGAGACTCACTTTGATTTCACACCAGAGTGTCTTGCAGCTTTTGAGGAGATTAAGAAGGCATTGGTGAGTGCTCCTATTGTGCAACCTCCTGACTGGAGTTTACCTTTCGAGATTATGTGCGATGCCAGTGATTTTGCTGTGGGTTCTGTTCTGTGTCAGCGGAAGGAGAAGAAACTTCATGTTATTTACTATGCTAGCAGAACGTTAGATGATGCTCAGGGGAATTACAGCACGACCGAGAAGGAATTACTTGCAGTCGTTTTCTCCTTCGACAAATTTCGGCCTTACTTGATTGGGAGCAAAGTGATTGTTCATACGGATCATGCTGCTCTCAAGTATTTGATGCAGAATAAGGATCTCAAGCCTCGTCTTTGTCGTTGGGTTCTTTTGCTCCAAGAGTTTGATATTGAGATTAAGGACAAGAGAGGAGTAGAGAATGGGGTTGCTGATCATCTTTCGAGGTTGAAGCTCGATACAGACGTGCCTATTAATGATCAACTGTCTGATGAATCGATCTACCACATTGAAACTGGTTTCCAAAGTGGATTTATCGGAAATCAGCAATTCCCACGAATTGCTGGTTTCGGTGTCGATCGACACTCACCTGGTGTCGATCGACACCCGTCGGCTGCTACACCTGTTTTAACTGTGGAACACCTTGGAGCCTCCGAAGGTTACCTTGTTGCAGCAATGGATTCTAATCTACCATGGTATGCTCATATTGCCAACTTCCTCGCTGCAGGTACAGAACCAACGCACCTAGAGAAATATGCCAAGAAGAAGTTTTTGCGAGACATAAGGCGGTACTTTTGGGATGAGCCATACCTGTATAAGCATTGCTCTGATGGTATCTACAGGCGATGCATTGCTGAATCAGAGATACCTGCGGTTCTGTTTCATTGCCATGGTTCTGAGTATGTCGGACACTTCGCTACCTTCAAGACAGTGTCAAAGGTTCTTCAAGCGGGCTTCTGGTGGCCTACTATGTTTAAGGATGCTCATACCTTCATCTCGCAGTGTGATGTGTGTCAGAGGAGAGGGAAGATCAGTAGGAGACACGAGATGCCACATAATTTCATCCTTGAGGTTGAGGTCTTTGATTGCTGGGGTATCGATTTTATGGGCCCTTTTCCTCCGTCATACAAGAACCAGTACATTCTAGTTGCAGTGGATTATGTCTCTAAGTGGGTGGAGGCAATTGCTAGTCCAACCAACGACTCTGCGGTGGTTCTTAAGTTGTTTAAGACCATCATCTTTCCACGATTCGGAGTGCCTCGTATTGTTATAAGTGATGGTGGCAGTCACTTTATCAACAGGGTTTTCGAGAGGTTACTGAAGAAGCACGGTGTGAACCATCGTGTGGCTACTCCGTATCACCCCCAGACCAGTGGGCAAGTCGAGGTCTCTAACAGGCAAATCAAGGAGATTCTGGAGAAGATAGTGGGAACTTCTAGGAAGGATTGGTCTATCAAGCTAGACGATGCGCTGTGGGCCTACAGGACTGCTTATAAGACACCATTGGGCACTACACATTTCCATTTGCTGTATGGGAAAGCGTGTCACCTTCCTGTGGAGATCGAGCATAAGGCAGCATGGGCTACTAAGCTACTGAATTTTGACATCAAGCCTGCTGCTGAGAAGCGATTGATCCAGCTGAACGAGCTGGATGAGATTAGGCACCATGCCTATGAGAACTCAAGGCTGTACAAGGAGAGGACTAAGGCGTACCATGACAGGAAAATCCTCCACCGCATTTTTGAACCCAATGATCAGGTACTTCTGTATAACTCTCGTTTGCATTTGTTTCCTGGTAAACTGCGTTCTCGTTGGTCAGGTCCTTTCACTGTCAAGGAGGTTCGACCACATGGTGCACTTGTCCTGACTAACCCCTCGGGCGAGGAGTTCACTGTCAATGGACAAAGGGTAAAACACTACTCACGGAGCACTGAGATCCCAGATGGACACATGCTGCCTCTGGATGATGCACCCGCTGCCTGAACGGCAGTACAGTCAAGCTAATGACGTTAAACAAGCGCTTGGTGGGAGGCAACCCACTGGTGAGTCTGTACATATTTTTCTTTTCTTTTTACTTTTAGTATTGTTTTTCGTCGTGTCACGTGAACCAGATTCGGACGGGCAGTATCGATCGACACCATTCAGTGTCGATCGACACCCTCCATGCGCCTAAATGCACCGACTTGCTACGAGTATCGATCGACACTATCTAGTATCGGTCGATACCCACGGCCCAGGTAAGTTTCCTTATAAACCCTCTGGGTTTTCCTTTTTCTCACAACCCCTCTATCGACCGACACGAACCTCCCCCTCACCAAATTTCACCAAATCTTCGTTTCTCAACGCTTTTGAGTGATTTTTGTGTCTATTCCGTGTGGTTTTTCGTGCTCAATCTTTTTCTCTCATCCGTTCTCACGATCTGCTAGGTATGTTATACGAATTTCCAACTTTTGATTCCATGCACCAAGTTTAGATTTTCGACTTTTAGGCGTTTAGAACTCGTGTTGTTCGTTGATAATCACTTGATTAATGTGTTCTAGGCCTAGTCGAACCCTGCCTTACGCTTCATTACCCTTGGTTTGCAAAGTTTGGAATTGTTGGATTTGTGTTCTTCGTGTCTGCTCGATACTTGTCTTAGTATCGATCGATACCACCTGGTATCGGTCGATGCTAACCATCTGCCTTAGCCGATTTTGCTTTGTTTGTGAGAGATTTTGGATTTATGCCTTGTCATGTGTTTGTTGATGATGCAGATGGCACCAAGGAAGAGGCCAAGAGCTGCTGAAGCCTCTAGCTCGACCCCGTCTAGTGAGCATCCGATTGAGTACATGTTGGGGACAAATGTGAAGATTTTCGACGGTTTTACTTGGCAAGTCGGGGTTGTGAAAGCTTGCCTTCTCAACCACCGCTATTTGGTGAGGATCTCTGGCGCCGAGGCGGATCTTGATCTTCCACACACTTCCTTACGCCCCATTCCTCCACCTACTCCACATCGTTCTTCTTCACCAGCCGCTCCTAGCTCTGCGTGTAGAGCCCCTTGGCCCAAGATCAGTGAGAAAGCCAGGATCAGATTGAGAGATGATTACGAGGGCTCCGATAAGGAGATCACTGAGAGCAGGGCCTGCACCCACAGGCCGATTTCAGAGGAGTGGGATGACTACGACTTCATTTTCTACAACGCTTGGCAGGACGTTGATGTGCGCCCCACTCGCTTTGTGGATACGCATTCTATGAGGCGATTGGGCTTTGATAGAGAGCTTGATGGTTTGATCAGGAAGATTGGACTGGGGACGATGCCTACACGGCAATATGACTTATACCCCGACCTAGTACGCCAGTTCCTCGCGTCTGTCCGCGTTTACTACACTGGTGAGCCTCCAGTGACTGCCCAGCAGGGTGTGATGACATTCTTGTTCCGTGGAGTGCGATACCGGATTTCTTTCCAGGAGCTCTGTGACATCTACGGTTTTAACAGGGATTTTTCGAGATGCGAGCTTCCGCGCAGGTTCTTGGACATTGATGCCTTCTGGTCTCACTTCGGGCATGGGGTTTACGACTGCAAGACTACCACGCAGATGGACGTGCGACATCCCGTCCTCCGCTGTCTTGTTAGGATCTTGAGCAACACCTTGTTGTGCAAGATGGAGCCTAACAAGATGAGAGTGACCGAGCTGATTGTGTTGTCCATTGGGATTGGGGATATCATTGAGGATGAGGCATATGAGTGGCCTGAGATGGACCTTGCGGTCAACTTTGGCGCAGTTTTTGCGCACCATTTGGAGTCGCTGAAGGTGAAGCCTTTTACCGGACGCGGCAGGACCTCTACAGCCACGAGTCGTCGGAAGACAGAGACGGTAGGCAGTTTACTCACTCCGATTTTTCTGCATCTTGGGATCAGCACAGCCAGTTGTTCGATCTCGACCACGCGCGACCTCATGGACTTAGCTCACCTGGAGCATCTTCGCTGGCTGAAGCCAGATAGGCGTTGGGTCTTTAGCACTTCTGTTGGGGACTATCTTGTTCAACTCCCCAACACTGCACTGACAGACATTGGTGGCAACTCCGCCCAGCTTTTCTTCGCTCCTGCTGTTGAGGACATGGAGCCTGCACCTACCACTAGACGTCGCGGCTCCGCCACTAGCGCCCGTCCGCCTGCTTCTGGCCCTGCTGGGGGTCGATCACGTGCGCGCCCCACACCTGCTCCTACAACTTCTCTTCCTCCACCACCTGAGATGGAGATGGATCCGTTCCAGCGCTACGTTGTTGAGAGTCTTCAGACCATTTTGAGCGCTATTTCTCGCTGCAGCTGCATGGCGTCTCAGCACCCTATTTCACCATCTGCTGCTAGACCATCTGGCACTGCTGGCGATGACTCTGACGCCACTGAGGAGGATTAGTCCTCCGTTTATCTGGTTTCACGTTTGTTTTTCATTTCCCTTTTTCTGTTTCTTTTCATTTAGACTTTTGTTGGTTTGCGTCTTGTGTCAGTTTCTTATCATCTTGTACTTTGTGGAACCTATGCTTTTATGATTTTTGTTGCTTTTGACTTGTGTTTGAGTGATCTAACAGTGCTAACCATAACACATTTGGATCGTTTGACACACTTTTTGGGCACCTTTATCGCTAGAAAGAGGATTTCTGTCGACCACCAACTAGTATCGATCGATACCAGTTTGGTGTCGGTCGATACTCATCACCAGTTCGGGTAACCTCTTCGTTTTTCCCATTCCACTTGGTTCATTTGATTTCTGTCACCGAACTCAGGTTTGATAACACTGGGGACAGTGTTGTTTAAGTCTGGGGGAGGTAGTCGCTGACATTGTGTTTGTTTTTCTTAGAGTCAGTCGTTTCCTGCGTCAAAAATTTGTTTTATTGAGTCAAAATTTTGTTGGAGATTATGATCGTGTTCTTGACCCTATTGTTTTGACTTTGCTCCTGAGTGACCACTGTTACAGAATCAGCTACAGATCGACTAATGAAAAATCCAAAGGCTGACCAGTTAACTAGAAGACACACATGTTTCCAGCAGAGTTCTCTTAAAACCTGAGCCAAATTTTTGCACTTCATCGATGTGGTTAGTATTCATAGAGCTTGATTCCTCATTCATATCTGACAAAGGAACCCATGTGTTTGAAAGTGATAGTATCTCTCTCCCCTGTTACAAGTTAATAAAAAGAGCATGAAAGATGAAATGATTTTCTTCTAAGTAGAGGGCTAGGAAAATTTCCAGCGATCCCATTATTCTACTTGGTGAGGAATGATCACACAAAGGATTGGAAGCGAGGCTAGGATTTTCCTATGATGCCATTATTCGCCTACACCCTTTGATACATTGAGAGGGAAGAACCGGGGATTCGGTGGCAAACACCATCATTACTCGCGTCTCATACCTTGATGTGTATATGCGAAAGAAAAAAATAAAAAATAAAAAAAAATAAGAAATAAGTCTGGGAGAGAAAGTGATACAAAAAGTGTGAAATTTGGGTGGTTCCTTGTCATGATATTGTATGGGAAAGAATCTAGAAGGTTCTTGATGTTAACCACAGCGATGAAACTGGCGATGAAGGGTTTAATTGAACAATGTTGTGAGATAATGTGTGTAGTCTGGGGAAGCTGCGAATGTCTACGGAGAAGTACATGGTGGTTAGATTTGGATCTGGTTAGGTGACTTTTGGGTGCTTGGGAAAAGGGTCATTGCAATGCTTCATGAACAGGTGAGTCTCCGTGTTTTCAAACCTCTCTCTCTGGTTTAGTCTTCTATTTGCTTGAGGGCAAGCAAAGGCTAAGTCTGGGGGCGTGATATATCATGGTTTTTACCCCTTTTAGGCCATGATATAGGTCCGTTTTATAGAGTCTTTCTACTATTTCGTAGTGTTTTAGAGTCTTTTACAGGTTTTAGCACGTTTGGAGCATAATTGGAGATATTGGAGCTTTCTGGAGCATTTTGGAGCATTTTGGAGCAAAACAGAAGTTCGTGTAGCTGAGTACCGGATTTGAGGCCTCAGTATCGATCGATACTAGCTAGTATCGGTCGATACTCACTGAAGCACGAGTCGCGACTTTAAATGAAGATTTGAAGAACTTCCCACCGATGGATTGAGCTCAAATTTGGACACAAGACAGATCTTTGGATTAGCTTTCATATGGAAGTGGTTTGAGGTCATTCCAACGGTGCGATCAAAAGTTATGCCAGTTTTCGTGAAGACAGTCCAATCTGGCGAGCAGTGACTAGTGTCGGTCGATACTACCTTAGTGTCGGTCGATACTAACTACATGAAAACAGGAAACTCGACTTTTTACAAGTCTTGAGAGTTTGCACCTTGGTCCAGAAGTCTTTAATAATTACAAGAAGCCCCAAAACGTGTTTTAGCATTATAATTAGGTTTTTCAGCCACTTTTGTTGGCTAAGCTTGATTTTACTTTGGTTTTGGAGAGATTTCTGAGAGAGACAAATCTGAACCTCTTGTTTTACTCTTCTATCTTATTTTATTTGATGATCTATTCAATCATGTTGTTGTTTTCAATCACCATGTCTGAGTAGATTCCTTGTTAGGTTCAGGGTTCTCATAAGGGTTTTCTCTGAATGTTATGTTGAATTGATTGATTAGGATTCACCATCTGAATTAAGTTCTTCGCCTTAGGTTGTTCCCATAGCTAATTCTAGGTTGACGAATCTAGAACTTAGATCTTAGGATAATTGGTTAGGCACGAGAGTGCGATTAATTACCTGACAGAACCTAGGTGAGCAAAATAACTATTCGCAAAGAGATTTGGTTTAGTTGTTTTGTGAACAGATCAAACCTGAACTAAAAGCTGGTTTAGACTTTAGGATTCGCAAAGAGATTTGGAATTCTAGGATTTAGACTTAGATAGTTTTCGCAACGAGAGTTGGTTAGCTATACTTTAGTGATTTGAGTTCAAGAACCGCGCTAAATCTGAATCCTGTTAGTTAGTTCACCTACATTCATTGAATTTCTGAGAAATACCCCGAGCCTAATCTCTTTCCCATCGATTACAACTTGTTTGATTTACGTATCTGTTTTAATTACATCTACTTGGTTTAGCTTAATTCTGATCTAAATAATCTATTGTGTGTTTCCCTGAGTCTCTGTGGATTCGATCCCTAAGTATTACAATCGACAAAGCTTTAGTACTTTAGGGTATTAATTTGAGCTTATCATAACCCCATAAAAAAATTTATTTAACAAAATAAATCTACCATCATTACAATAAATTTACCATCAAACACTACAAGATTCTCATACTTAGCATATTTTGGGTGCCTTTTTTTGTAAATTTGAGTTTTAGTGTAGGGCAAAAACGTCATTTCTCATTCTAGAAAAAGTCAAATGTCTACCACCAAACAATGTCAATAAATCTATCTTCATTAAAAGTCTACCACAACGTGAAATAACAAGTCGTCTACCAACTGAAGGTTATCTGAGTAAATACCAAAAAAATTACTAAATCTACCGCCATTAATAATAAATCTACCAAATAATTTTAAATCTACTGTCATTAATATTAAATCTACCACCATAACAAAACAAAGTCATCGGGATATTAAACGTTTTTATATCTACCACCATTACAAACAAATCTACTCAAAAATTTCAAACTTTGATCGCCTTGAAGGGTGGTGAGCAAATAAAAATTTCAAACTTTGATCACTAAAATCAAAATTGAATTAATATATGGGCACACACATACTTTATACTATTAATCACTCTAAATTTATATGGTCCTTCCAAAACTAAAACTTTGTCTTTTACATATGATTTTCAATAAATATCGGTGATTAATTAGCACGTGGCTTAATTTTAATCTTCGTGTTATTTGTTAAAAATGATCAATGGCATGCACATTGCCCAAGCAGACAACCGCGAATAATATGTTGTCGTATCTGCTCGATTGATCTTTGAGAAAATTGGGGAAATGGATGTGTTCAAATTTTAAATTGGCTAAATGGAAGTGTTTTTGACCTCCTTTGCTAACTGGGTACTTTCTGAGTTGAAAGTACCTGGATGTCTTTCCAAAATAATTTTATTTATTTTTTTATGCCATTAACTTAGTTTAATAAATCAAGTTAATAAATAAACACAATTAAATTTATATATTTTTTCTTTTTTCTTTTTTTTTCATGTGTTTAATAGAGACATTTTTGGTATTTCAAAAATATCACTATTCAAAATTACCCAACTCCTTACTATCCAACTAAAACACACTCATTTAACAAATTATAAACTCAAACACGTTCTTTTTCTTAATTCACCCTTGGTATTTTGAGATTTTTTTTTTTCCTAATAATTTTGTACTCTTAAAACAATTGTTCATTTAATCAAGAAGTGTGACAAGACCAGACTGTGACAGCCGTAACTATTTGAACATCCGGAGGTGACTGACTGGTCGGAGAAACGCAGCGTATTATGGTCCTGTGATGGTGACATGTCTAAACTCTATCAATGACACAAATACATAATTTCAAACTATTTTTTCATTCTAGTAACAAAATTCATATAAACCATCTATCAGTTGCAACTTGCAAACCTAAGGAATTTTTAAATTTTCAAGTAAAGTTTTGCTTTGTACTAATTTTAAATAAAGTTTTAACGCACACACACACACAGTTGGTTTAAGGGGTTTTCCTATCACTGACTGTGTTGACAAATAAAGAAACCCTAAGAGTCTCACCCATGGCAACATAGGCATTTGCCATGAGTCCAAAATTTTTTAAAAAAGAAATTTCAAGAAAAAAAACCCAAAAAACTATAAAAACAAAAAATTTATTTGAAAAAGGGCTCAAAATTTTTTTTTGCCTAAGACTCATAAAAAAAGTAGAGACGGGCCTGTCTAAGAGCTGATTTCACATTTTCGCGCTTTTCTTCTTGTTTCTATCTGAGCAGCAGCATAAATGCTGCATCTTCTCTGGATTTTAGTCACTGTCTTGTATCTATCTCTAAAAACGTGCTTTTGATGTTAAAAGCAGAAAACTTTCAAGTCAGACAAAACATAGCGAAATCAATGCTTCCAAGTAAGATCGTATTAATATTCTGTTTCCTCTGTCTTCTTCTTTCCCATCTCTTGCTCGTTTTCATGGCGGTGAAATATATGAATGCTTAGCTTGGTGAGAAATTTCGTAATAATAATAATAATAATGTCATTTTAATGCATGTTGTACATATATAATATACACATGATTTGATGATAATATTAGTTATCCGATTCTTAATGGTTTTTGTGTATTTATGAAAGGATTTCATTCAATTTATCGATCTCTTTCCATTGCTATACTGTTCTGCAAAATCTACTCTAAAGGATAGTTATTTTGGCAGTTACTTTGAACTTTCCGTTTCAAAAAAAAAATCTCTGAGAATCAATCTTCTTGGGGAGAGAGGAATCTAGAGACTTGATCTTTGCATTTGTGTCTTCAATGATCCGAGGGAAACAGGAGAAGAGACCAGGTCCTAATGGGACTGACAAGGTTCTCGTTGCTGTTAAAGCATCTAGGGAGATTTCAAAGACAGCATTGGTTTGGGCTTTGACTCATATTGTTCATCCTGGAGATTGCATCACTCTGATTGTTGTTGTCACTTCTCACTTTATTCTTCTTTGGTACTAAATTATGGAGATTTAATTTGCTCTGTTTAATTCGTTTGGTCTTTTATGATGAAATTCTTAGGTCGAAAGCTATGGGCTTTCCCGAGGTTTTCTGGAGATTGTGCAAGCAGTCATCGGAAATCGCTTTCTGATGCAATTCCTGAGATAAAGAGTGATCTCACTGATACTTGTTCCCAAATGATTCTCCAGCTTCATGATGTCTATGATCCAAACAAGGTAACTTACTTTGCCCATCATCAAAATTCTGAAACATCAAAAAAGTTATTCTCATGTTCGTTTCTTTGAAAGGTAAATGTCAGGATCAAGATTGTTTCTGGATCACCATGTGGAGCTGTTGCGTCTGAGGCCAAGGAATTGCAAGCAAATTGGGTAGTTCTGGATAAGTAAATATACAATCTAATTTCATTCTTCAATCATTTAGTTTTTACTCTCTCTTTGTGTGGTTGAAATGGTTCTTTTACAGGCACCTTAAGCACGAAGAGAAACGGTGCATAGATGAGCTACAATGTAACATTGTGGCGATAAAGCGTTCTCAGGCAAAAGTCTTGCGCTTGAACTTGGTCGGTTCACCATCAAAGGATGCAGTGAAAGAGTGTCCTTTACCAACTGAAACAGAATTAGCATCTGCAAATAACAAAAACAGGTCGTTGGATTCTATTAGAGCGGTAGATACAACTCATATGAGCAGTCCTGAGGTTGGGACACCATTCACAGGTACAGAAGCTGGGACTTCATCAGTGGCTAGCTCTGACCACAGAACATCATCGCCTCTTTTCATAGTGGAAGTGAAAAAGGATGAAGCTTTGGTCATCAAAGAGAATGATTCCGGTTCTGATTCAGAGAGCGAAAATCTATCTTTAGCTTCGACGAGTATGATATTCCAGCCTTGGATATCAGAATATCTTGGCACTCATAGCCTCTCACCGCAGGAATTAGAGGAAAGTCTAGTGGAAAGTAATGATAAGACTGCTCAAGTATCTGCTAAAATGGCTTTGCTTGTGTTTGATGGAGGAGAAACCGGGATTTCGAGTAGAAGGAGTGACTCGGAGGAGTCAAGTAGAAACTTAAGAGAAGCAATCTCGCTATCACGAAATGCTCCTCCTGTTCCGCCTCCTCTCTGTTCTATCTGCCAGCACAAAGCGCCTGTATTTGGAAAACCGCCGAGGTTTTTCTCCTACAGAGAATTAGAGCTTGCAACAAATGGGTTTTCACAATCTAATTTCTTGGCAGAAGGAGGATTTGGATCTGTTCATCGAGGTGTATTACGCGAAGGCCAGATTGTAGCAGTAAAGCAACACAAACTAGCTAGTACTCAGGGAGATGTAGAGTTTTGCTCTGAAGTAGAGGTTTTGAGCTGTGCTCAGCACAGAAACGTAGTTATGTTAATCGGTTTCTGCATCGAAGAAAGCAGAAGACTCTTGGTCTATGAATACATATGCAATGGATCATTAGACTCTCATCTATACGGTAAAATCTTATCCAGATTCCAAGTTACTTAAGTTAGCAAACTCTTAACTAGAGTTAACTAACTTCCATGAAATGTTCATTCAGGTCGCCATAAAGACACTTTGGGATGGCCTGCAAGGCAAAAAATAGCGGTTGGTGCGGCTCGAGGTCTTCGTTATCTTCATGAAGAGTGTAGAGTGGGTTGCATTGTTCACAGAGACATGCGGCCTAACAATATACTAATCACTCATGATTACGAACCACTGGTATTTTATAGATGGCTACAACGAAGAAAGTTTACACTTTTGATTCATATATTTGCTTGATTCTAGTCTTTTATTTAAGGTTGGAGATTTTGGTTTAGCGCGGTGGCAGCCTGATGGAGAGCTCGGTGTAGACACGCGCGTAGTAGGAACTTTCGGGTAAAAAGTTTTATAAATAAATCATCATTCTCTAACTCGAGCATTCTACAATTTCTCAATGACTTACTGTGTTTGGTTTGTTTAGCTATTTAGCTCCAGAATATACTCAAAGTGGGCAAATCACAGAGAAAGCTGATGTTTACTCGTTTGGGGTTGTATTGATTGAGCTAATTACGGGTCGTAAAGCCATGGATATCTTCAGACCAAAAGGACAACAATGTTTAACTGAATGGGTAATAATGAAATCTAAAAGGTTTCTTTTTTTAAAAGTTTCTTTAAGCTCATTTTGGGTGTCTATCTGTAAATGAAATCTAAAAGTTTCTTCTTTTTAAAGTTTACTTAAGCTCATTTTGGATGTGTTTTTGTGAATGAAATCTAAAATTTTCCTCTTTTTAAGCTCATTTTGTTTTGTGAGCAGGCAAGATCTCTATTAGAAGAGTATGCGGTGGAAGAATTGGTTGATCCGAGGCTCGAGAAGAGATATTCAGAAACCGAAATCATTTGTATGATTCATACAGCTTCATTGTGTATACGCAGAGATCCACATTTGCGTCCTCGTATGTCTCAGGTAAAGAAAATCACCATTCTTGAAACATGTTCATTCTTTAAGTCAAGTACACTTTCTTAGACAGTGTGTCTGTTTTTTTTTTTGTTTTTTGTTATAGGTGTTGCGTTTATTGGAAGGGGATATGGTACTGAATGAAATTTCAGGGAGATTTAGTGGAAGATTATCGATTGAGAAAAGTCAGAGATCAGAATTAACGATGAAGTAGCAAATTGAGAGAAAGCTAAAGGAAGAGTTGTTTTACTCTGTATGTTTTTTGCTCCTTAGGAAATGAATTTGATCTCTCCGTTTTTTTTGTTTTGTATAGTGAGTAGGATGAATAGAAGGATTTTGTATAATCAAAGTCCTCTTAATCGGTGATTATTAGTTTTAGTGGATTTATCCAGAGGGTTAGTGTTTGTACTTTGAAGTTTTCTCACAAAAATAATCACTGCTATTAGCTCTAGGGTGTTAACTCGTGTATCAGTTTTTTCACGTTTTAAAAACATTATTCAAATCATTTTTTTAACAGTTTTAAAAACATTATTCAAATCTATTTTAATATTAAGAACATTCATCATAATTTCACGGTTTACAAAAAGAGAAAAAATGATTATCATCAATTCATCTAAACTGTTTCCACTAATCGTTTTTAGGTCAATGAAGTGTTTACTTGTGAAGGATTGTAGATCGGTGGTATTTTAATCCAATTGTTCTGAGTTATTGCAAATATCAGATTGGCCAACGTTTTCGTCTGTAATAATGTCCGTGTTGATTTCTTCACTCGTATAACAAATGTACCAAGTTTGCTGTTCACTCGCAATGACTCCTACGGGATTTAGGATTTGAGAAGATTTTGGTGGATTTTACATTTAATGGGATTTTGAGGACATCTCGGTGACTTTGATGGGGATTTGTAAAAAAAAAAATCCATTAGTGATTTGGTAAGATTTTATTTTTAAATTTTAAGAGAATTTGGGATTAGCTCATTTGAGATTGTTTCTAATAAATAGTAGTAACAAGAACTTGCACGATATCATATGGCTCTGAACGATCTTGGATTGAGCAGCAAACAAGATTGTAAGACAAAAAAATGTGTTTGGAGAGTTTATAAGTTATAAAATCATCGTCGTTCAATCGTTTCAGTTGACATACATTATATTATATAGTCTGCAGAACAAAAGCAAACTATAGAACAGAGTAATCATAAGACAGAGAAACTTCATATGCAATATACTTTAAGCAATATAGAGAATCCATCATCGTATTGGAAAACCAAATTATGTAAATGGAGGCTAGAAAATTACGAAGATTGGCGTATCCACAAATTGAGAACCATATTCAAGACTTCATGGAGCATGCATGCTTGGTCGTTGAAGCTGCTTTCTAAGGGGTCTCGCTGGTTTTCGGAGACATCGGTCGAGATTCGATGAATCCTTGCAAGTAATTCAACAAATCTGTTGGCTTTCAATCCGAAAATCGGCTTGATCGGAGTTTTACGTCGCTTGAAGATGGAATCGCTGCCACACGATGTCGTATAGCTTTTCTTGGAGAGACTTCCGGTGAATTCTCTGCAGGCTGTATCGAAGCAATGGAAATCAACGATGGAATCACCATTCTTTCAAGAAAGACAGTTGAAGCAGCGTCAGCAATCAGGAGGAGATCCAGATGTACTCATGGTATCAGGATGTACTCACCCGCCGGACATAGAATCTCTAAGAACACTGGTGTTGGGTTCATCCTCATACCTACTCCTTGGGAGACGGTCTCGTTTGTCTTTATTATCCCAAGAAATCCGCTTTTGTGGTCAACCCCACCACTAGCTGGAGACAGTTACTTCAAGCTTGGACACTCACTCTCTAAGCTTGGATTCGGTAAAGACATATTCAGAGGCACATACAAGCCCGTTTGGCTATACAACTCTTCAGAAATAGGCCTTGAAAACGCTAATACATGCCAAGTTTTCAACTTTAGCACCAACGCTTGGAGGTATGTCATTCCCCGCTGCTCCTTGTTGCTTGTGCCGATCCCGTGTTTGTAGATGGGTCGCTTCATTGGTTCACAGACTGCGAAGAAACCAAAGTTGTATCTTTCGATCCCGGGTACGAACCGATCAGTTCCGGGTCTTTCGGGTAGAAGGACTTTAGACCCATATAGGAACCGATAGGGTTTCGGTTCGGTTCCGGGTCTTTCGGGTCTTAATTTTGAGAACCGATAAATACCCGAATTTTTTGGATATGCTTCAGTTCAGGTATTTTTTACCCGAAATACCCAAAATATACTTGAAAACCCGATAATATATCCGAAAACCCAAAAATATTCCCAAAAACCCGAAAAAACTAAAGAAAATATATCCGTAAAACCAAAAATATACCCGAAATACCCTAAATACCCAAAAAAATTAACTAATATTTATGGGTATATAATTATACTTCGGATATTTTGGGTACCCGATCGGTTCTCGGTTCGATTCCGGTTCTTCGGGTAAAAGAGTTTAGGATCCATCGGTATTTTTATAGGTTTCGGTTCGGGTTCGGTTTCTCCTAATCGGTTCGGTTCCGGTTCGGTTCTTCGGTTCCGGTTCGGTTCTTCGGTTCCTAATCACATCAAAGCTTTTCAAGTCATCTCTAAAGCTCCATTTGCAGCCCGTAATCCTTACGAGATCGTCATGTGCAACCTCGACAACCGCTTGTGCGTATCCGAGAAGAATAGCAACCTCGACAACCAAGTGATATGGTCGTTCAATTCAGGCAATAAGACATGGGACAAAATTTGTTCCAATAAATCTGTTTATAACTTCTGTTTTGTATGATAGCCCAACACTATGCGCGTTCCATCCTCTTAGCACTTTTGGATGGGAAGAATAAGAAGAAGAAGTTGCTGTTTTATGATATTGTGCAAATGCAAACACTGTTGGCACATGACCCCAAAACCGAAAATGATCATGTTGATTTCAGTGCTGAATCCACTGGGATATCCTGTTTGTTATTTCCAGAGTTTAATCTCTATTTCATAAATTTGGTTATTGTCAATGCATAATGTAAGTATGTAACCTTTGCTTCTTCCATCAAAACTGTTTGCTTGTCCAAGATTGCAACTCTTCAAGATATTTGCTTGTTTGTTATAATGCTTCTACTTAATCTTACTCAGTTGGATGATGACGTTTCTTTTCTGAACGATAACCATATTTTACTGAATGATTAATAAGTTAACTATGTGTAAGAGAGTGGGTTTCGTCTTTTTTTGTTGTTGTTGTTGTGTTCTGGGCTTGTAGCTAATCGTTTGGTATATTGATGATGAGAAGATGCATGCCTTCCGGTGAAATAAATATTATTAGCTCTTTGTCAATATAAAACGAAAATCAGTAGCTAATTGGCTAATAAAAGTTGAAGTTTACGGTTCGATAATAATTATGTAATTGAAGAAATAATACCCAATTAGATCGATTGGTTAGGTTTAAATTAAGTAATTAACCAACAAAACATATGAAAGAAGGAAAAAAGAGCAAAATTGAAAGCTTAAGCAAATTAGAACGTTTTCAAGTTTCTCAATCTCACACAGTATAACATACAAAAGACACAAATTGGAATATCAAATTGGTTGGTTTATGACGAAGGGTATGACGTCAGCCCTGAAGTTTCAGTAGCCGCCGCAGCTTCCTCGTCAAGGAACAGATTGTCACTTCTTCTAACCGCCGCGTGGATCAGAACCAACACGCCGGCGGTTAACAGCGATAGGAGGATATTCGCCGTCGCGTGGGTAAACAAAAGCAAGACGACGGTCAAAATCGAGAGACCGATCATGACCGTCCGATCGTCGATCTGATGACCGAAAACCATGAGAGGCTCGTCGCGGAGGAAATAGAGGAAGATCCAGAAGACGACCAAGATGGCTAAGACGAAGAGCGCGGTCGGATGATAGATAAGGCTTACAAAGAGGATGAAGAGGACGCCGATGGCGTAATTAGCTCTGAAATACACGAGATTCGTTTTGATCCTCGAGATCGCGTCGAGGAAACCGTGAGGGAGAGTCATGGATTCGAGATCGAACATCGATTTCCATGGGCGGCGCGTGGCCAGACCGGATTTGATACGGTGTTTTGCGCGTGAGATGTACTCGAGATCCACCGCCGGAGATGGATGAGACGACGTCGGAATCGCGCCGTAGTTCGTCATTTCGTTGAGATTGGGGAGAGAGAGAGATTGGGGAAGCTGAAAAGTTTTGTCTATGATATATTACTCAGTCTCTATGGATTAGGTAATGGTGCTGGATAAATAATGTACATAACCAAATAATATTTATATATTATTGTAGTAACTAATACAATAATAATGTACATAACCAAATAAAACAATCTGTTAATAAACAGTCAGCAATGCATCATATATACATTTTCTTGTAAAAAAATATAGAACGTATATTCCCATTTCAAACTACAATATGGGATTAATTCCATAAAGAATCATTAATTAATTAGAATGATTTGATTTTCTTTTCAGCATACAAAATCATTAGTCGTCAGTCCTTGCACACACACAAAATAAAAAACAAATAAATCCATCAGTCATTTTCAGTATACCGTTTCAATTAAAAGGATTAGTATTGAAACTAATGCTCTGCACGACGATGACTTTGTATCTTTTCTATCTTAATAAGCAATTAGATGTTAACAAAAAAAATGGATTAGTATTTTTTTCTTTTTGACAGCAAAAGGATTAGTGTTTGTTATGACATTAATTAAAAGGATTATTTTATAATCAGCCGAGCGTATTAAATTGGGTCCCAACGTGGTTTTTCTGGCATCGCCTCATTGCTACACGTGGCCTATCCAGCATAATATTTACAAAGACCACCATACATTTTCATAATATCTCCATTTTATTCCAAAACATATATTTCGATACACTCTAATACTTTGCTTTTAAAATTCCGAGTGTTAAACCAAAGTCGAATGCTTGATTTGTATTCCAAGACACTTCACCTTCAATTCTTTTCATATAAATGTTTGGATGTTTTCTTTAAGATTGTCCATGGAGAATCCTACAAGTTTTACCAAAAACATATATAAATATATGTATACATGGACACATCCTTGTGCATATAATGTATTAATTGACCAGCTTCAAACACATATTTCAGATTCGCAGAAACTTTTCTCTCATTCTCTTGAAAATCCATTCTGTATAAAGAAAAGATGCAGCTTGAAGATCAGAAAAAGTTCTTCCATGGAACACTCGAGATTACAATCTTCGATGCAACACCTTTTTCTCCTACACTTCCTTTCAATGTAAGTATGATATTGTTGTTGATGATGATATCAATATTGTGCTAATTCTCATGAGCTATTTGTTATCTTATTCGCAGTGTATATATACGAAGCCAAGATCAGCTTACGTGACCGTCAAGATAAATAAGAAGAAAGTTGCTAAAACAAGCTCAGAGCACGACCGTGTCTGGAACCAGACTTTTCAGATCCTTTGCGCACACCCGGTTTCTGACACGACAATCACCATCACGCTCAAGACTCAGTGTTCTGTTCTCGGAAGATTCCGGATCTCTGCAGAACAGATTCTGACTTCTGATCCAGCAGTTATAAATGGGTTCTTCCCTCTGTTCGCAGACAATGGATCAACGAAACCGAACTTGAAGCTCAAGTTTCTGATGTGGTTCAGACCGGCTTATCTCGAACCGGGATGGTGCAAATCGCTCCAAGGGCAGTCTTTTCAGGGTATTAGAAATGCTAGCTTCCCTCAGAGATCGAATTGCAGAGTCGTACTGTATCAAGATGCGCACCACAAGGCAACGTTTGATCCTAGGGTTCATGATGTTTCTTGTAACGCAAGAAATCTCTGGGAAGATGTTTACAAAGCGATTGAATGCGCTAGGCACTTAGTTTACATTGCAGGATGGGCATTAAACCCTAACCTCGTTCTCGTACGACGAGACAGAGATTCCGCACGCAGTGGGAGTAACTATCGGCGAGCTTCTGAACGGAAAGCACACGAAGGTGTAGCGGTATGGATAGAACAACTAATTGTGTAGTGATCTCGGTTTCATAACTAAATCAAAAGTCTTCAACAAAATCAGAATTTCGTAAGTTTGTATTGACGTACAAAGTCGACCATCTTCCGTCTTTTTTATCTATATGTTTTTGTTTAGTTCATGAATATTTATTATCCAACTTTATACTCGAGTAGTCTTGATTTTTTTGTTTATTTTCTTTGAATTTGATATGTTTTGTGTATATCTTTTAAAGGACAAAGAAACAAAAATCGTATGTGATTTATAATGCAAACACTGTAACGACGCATGAGACAGAGAGATAGAGAGAGAGAGGAAGGGAAATATTGCAAATCTTAATTGCATCACATTATATATCAGCAAAGTCAATCGAAGTCTCTCCCAAGTCTCTCCCATCAAACCAGACTCGATTTTTTTTTATTTCCTCACCGTAGTTGACACAATTAGATGATAGATTTTTTTATTAAATTTCCTCTGTCTCCACATCCTGAAGAAAGTTCACCGTAGCTAACGTACACCGAAGATTTCCAATAGAGATCACACCTAAACAAACAGAATCCGACATGCGTAACAAAGATTCACAAGAACACAAATGTCCATTAATTATCCAAAACGTCTAGTGCATAAGAGCATAGCAAACCTTTACATAAGAAAGGTAATGCATAAGAACACAAACTACAAAGTTTATAAGCACACATAGTTTAAAAAAAAAAAAAACAGATATATCCCCAATCAAATTTACCTAAACAAAATCGTTAAGAGAATCAAATTGCTTACCAAGAAATTTCTAGAACGTCGATGAAACCTTAAAGTTCCACGGAGCTCGTATCCTGTAAGAGATCGGCTTGCTGAATGATGACCTTTGTAGTTCACTTTCTCCCGCCAGCTCAACTGCACTCTCATTTACTCAGAATTAGCACCGAACTGGAAGAGAAATTGATCCAATTATTCTCAATTTGAGAGTATTATCAAATTTCGATGGAAAGTAATGGCCATATATGCAGAGATTAGGTTAACAGCTAATTGGATTTAGAGTTTTTTGGGTTACCTTATTGCTACATGAGGACGACGGGATCCTGCTCTTCTCCACCATCTTACTCTTCTCGCTTATTCTATTCTTCCCGCTTTTGCGTTCATCCCGATATTCACATCAAACCACCTTTGAAGAAACCACGAAGAAGAAAAGAGAAATTTGATACGCGGCGATGTCCAATAATGAGATCTGGAGATTAGGGTAATTACAGTTATTTATAGCGGAGGTGATTAGTCAACCGACTATGTCGTGTGGGTTACGGCCCAGGAAAAAGCAAATATCATTAGGGTTGTTAGGTTTTAGTAGTGTCGGTTTTAGGGAAATTAAAAAAAAAAACGGTTTAAATAAGATTGATGACGAAATGGAGCATTAAACCGAGATTGTGTGATCAAAAAGCCGGGTTGAGATTCAAACCAAGTGATAGGATATATTCGACGTCGGTTTGTTTTAAGTGAAACAGAACGAAACAGAACGATTGAAATATCGACATATAAGATTGTGAATGATTAATTAAGGGTAAAAATATCTTTTTGCAGCCGTAGCTCAATTAAAAGACGACACGTAAGCAAATCACTATACAAATAAGTATATAGATGCAACAAACTGTGGTTATTTTCAACAATCATATAAATTTATTTAAAATAAGTTCATCCATCAAAAACAGAAAAGTAATTTAAAATTTTTTACGTACATGTTTTAAAGCGAGAATTCAAAATCTAGTAGAATCAATTCTAAAACTTTATCTTCTTAGAATACTAAATCAAGTTTTTTTATAATTTGTTTATGGACCGAAAAAGCTATCTATCTAGTTAGAGCTTAGAATAGACTAGTACAACGTTATCAAAAGTCGGGAATAATCTGATTGGTGGAATACCACCGGCGAGAGGAGAGATACGCTCTGGCCAAAGAGGATAAAAAGAAGAAGAAGAAAAGGCCTGCTGACGAGCAGGAGCAGGTCGATGTAGTTGAGGCAGCCAAGAGGAGGTGAATCAAGGCTGTCAAAAAGATCGACAACCGCTTCTCCTACGGCCGAGCTGTTCGGGTTGATCCAGGGCACAACCGCCTTGAATCCGTCGGCTGAGGATCTCGAAGATACATAGGTCTTCAAAGATATGGCTAGCTATGCCATAAAGGTAATTGCGTTTTTAAGGATTCCGTCGTTTATTTGTTGTTTGATTTTTGCTAACGATCGTTCTTTGATCAGTTCATAGACAACTGCAACTGTCTTAGGGGACGGTGTTATCAGAGGCTGAAGTCTGGCAGAAAATCGCTTCAGATGGCTCGCAGCCCACTTCCAACAAAGGGGTGTGCGCAAAGGGGTGTGCGCAGTCCAACTCCAACCCGTTCTGACCCGAACTGCAAAACCCAATATCCGCACAGACCCGCTTTTTTTGGGACATATTTTATTATATCCAGGCCCGCCCCGACGTGGGCCCTAATTGGGCTGATCCGCCGGGTTAAAACCAATTTGACATCTCTAACCATATATGTAAAGCGTTCAGCCATTTGGGAATTAATCAATCAAACAACTCTATCTTCTTCAACCTATTTCTCTTTATCTCACGATCATATCTTCCCCTCGCAAGATCTCTGTTCCTTGGAGATGATTCTTCTTCTTTTGTAATCATCTTCTAGGCTTTCATTTGCCGTTCCTCGAGCTCTCGGTGAGTTCTGGAACGGATATATCGTTACTTTACAAATAACCTGTCTCAAGTTTATTTGTTAAGTGGTGATTTCTGTTGAAAAGAAGGTTAAGGAAGCTTCGAGCATGCTTGGTCGTTGAAACTGCTTTCTAAGGGTAAGGGGTCTCGCTGGTTTTCGGAGAAACTGGTCCATATTCGATGAATCCTTGCGATTAATTTCAGCAAATCTGTTGGCTTTCAATCGGAAAATCGGCTTGATCGGAGTTTCACGGCGGCGGATGTCGGTCGGTGAAGCTCTGTTCCTATCAACTTTGGTGTGCAGTACACGTGGCTGCATTCGACTTCGGCTTATCTTTAGATAAAAAATTTGGGCTTCAGTTTTCTATTACGTACAAGCCCAGATTGTTGGGCTCCGTTAAATTCATCTGTAATGTCCACGTATCAGATTTTAATAAAAATATGGGTTGCCGACAAAAAGAAGAAAAAATAGATTCATTCAAAGTACGTATGCAAACTAGGTCAGATATGTTTTATGTAGATACGTCTCTGACAATTAGTCTAAGAGCATGTCTGAGTCCTTATTTGGGGGTTCTAAAATTTTTTTTATTATTATTTTAATAATTTTCGGATGTTAAAAAAAAAAAAAAAAAAAAAAGACCATTGTCAACGTGACACGTGGCTAGCAGCCACCTTGTTTGTTGCTTATTTTAGCAACATTCCTTATTTCTGAACCATTATTTTATTGTTTTTGCATCCCACCCAAGAATAAGGACTCTACTAAATACATCAATAGACATGCTCTAACGTTCTAAGTCAGATATGTTTTGGTGGGCCCCAATTTTTTTAATTTTGATCGTCGGCTTTTAGTTAAAATTTTAAATAACGGACGAAAGACGTTGGTTTAAATGGGTTCTGAGCCCAAAGAAAATTGAAAGCCCAGAAGAAAAAAAGAAAATAGAAAATAGAAAAAATAAATAGATAGGGTTCGAAGAGGTTTCTGAGTTTAGATAAGAGAAGATCTGTGTCGTTTGGAGAGAGAGAATCTGATGGAAAAACTAGAAACCTCTAGAAATTTTTTATTGAAATTTTAGATTTATGAAAAGGAAAGTGTCGAGGTTTTTGAGTTTAGTTAGGAGAAGATCTGTGTTGTGGTGAGAGAGAATTCTTATTGAATTTTTAGATTGAAGGAAAGGAAAGTGTTGAGATTTCCTTTTCCTTATCGGATTTTCCTCTTTATTTGTCAGATTACTTGTATATAATAATAAGCCTCTGCATCAATGGCTACGGAGACAAGGCCAGAATGTGGAAAAAACGTCGCTTGATGATGGAATCGCCGCTGCCACACGATGTCGTAGAGCTTATCTTGGAGAGACTTCCGGTGAATTCTCTGCTGAGATTCAAGGCTGTATCGAAGCAATGGAGATCAAGTATCGAATCACCATTCTTTCAAGATAGACAGTTGAAGCAGCGTCAGCAATCAGGAGATCCAGATGTACTCATGGTGTCAGGATGTCCTCACCCGCCGGACAGAGAATCTCTAAGAACACTGGTGTTGGGTTCATCCTCATCGGTCAAGATCCCTACTCCTTGGGAGAAGGAGAACACGCCGTACGCCGTCTCCTTTAATAGCTGTGACGGTCTCGTTTGTCTTTATCATCACAAAAAATCCGGTTTTGTGGTCAACCCCACCACTAGATGGTATCGCCCTCTTCCTCTCTGCCAATTTCAACAACTCATAATCGACTTAGGAAACAGTTACTTCGACCTTGGACACCCACTCTTTAAGCTTGGATTCGGTCAAGACATTTTCAGAGGCACATACAAGCCTGTTTGGCTATACAACTCTTCAGAAATAGGTCTTGAAAACGCTACTACATGCGAAGTTTTCGACTTTAGCACCAACGCTTGGAGGTATGTCACTCCCGCTTCTCCTTATCGGATTACTGGTTGGGCCGATCCCGTGTTTGTAGATGGGTCGCTTCATTGGTTCACGGAATGCTGCCAAGAAACCAAAGTTGTATCTTTCGATCTTCACACCGAAGCTTTTCAAGTCATATCTAAAGCTCCATTTGCACCCAATCCAAAGCGTAATCCTTACGAGATCGTCATGTGCAACCTCGACAACCGCTTGTGCGTATCCGAGAAGAATAGCAACCTCGACATCCAAGTGATATGGTCGTTCAATTCAGGCAACAAGACATGGGACAAAATTTGTTCCATAAATCTGCTTGTAACTTCTGTTATTTATGGTAGCCCAACACTATGCGCGTTCCATCCACTAGCACTTTTGGATGGGAAGAAGAATAAGAAGAAGAAGAAGAAGAAGAAGGAGTTGCTGTTTTATGATCGTGTGCAAATGCAAACACTGATGACACTTGACCTCGAAACCGAAAATGAGCGTGGTGTTTTTGATGCTGAATCCACTGGATTTCTTGTTTGTTATTTCCAGAGTTTAATCTCTATTTCATAAATTTGGTTATTGTCTTTGCATAATGTAACCTTTGCTTCTTCCATCAAAACTGTTTGCTTGTCCAAGATTGCAACTCTTCAAGATATTGCTTGTTTGTTATATTGCTTCTACTTAATCTTACTCAGTTGACGTTTCTTTTCTTCCTTGCTTCCCTTTTGAACGATAACCATATTTTATTGAATGATCAATAAGTTAACTATGTGTAAGAGAGTGGGTTTCGTCTTTTTGTTGTTGTTGTTGTTGTTGTGTTCTGGGCTTGTAGCCGATCGTTTGGTAGATTGATGATGAGAAGATGCATGCCTTCCGATGAAATATATATACATTTTTTTCATAACTCAGATAATCCGGTTGAACTAGGGATAGCAAGCTCCGACCGGTGAATAGCCTTTTACGGCCTTTCGTATCAGGGCCCGCGCATCTTCCCCCAACACCGACTAATCCTAGGGTCCGGAGAGACTATGTGAAAGCCCCGGTGGGTAAAGTGTGACAATTCTGTTCTTGCGGGGAGTCGATCCCTGACCTAGACCAACATGGCGACTCTCCCAACAAGAAGGAACCACCCTTCCGGATGAAATATATTAGCTAGCTATTTAGTCTATATAGGCTATTTCATGTTTTGTTTTTTGTCTTTATTAAGACTCAGAAGGTCTAAAAGTCTAGTGCTGGTCGAGTTAATATATGATTCCGATTCCGACTCCTTTAGGTTTGCTCATTTCGATCATTGAACAATTTAAGGTGTATCAAACAGGCTTCTGTACAATATGTTCAGGTGTTACAACAAGTCCTTTCACAGCTTTCTGTGATGGGATGAATTATTTTCCCTTTTCTGTAGAACTGCATAATTCCCATGCCCTATCAAGTTTGGAATTCCAGTGGCTAATCCAATTCTGACTAGAGAGACTTGAAACCACTCACGGTAGGAGCATCAGTGGTTATACTATTTCATATCATAACTTTCTGTGATTTTGGTAAGTAAAATCGTAATACACAATATTAGCATCACACAATGCATGAACGAAAACAGGAGAAAGCTAATGCACTAGGGATGTTAGGTTTCATAGAAGCATTAAATCACTGAAGAGTTTTGGAAACACAAAAGACATGAATAAGAAGATAAGAGAGCTGGCAGCTGGGTAACTAATATACTTGAAAGATTTACTGGGATAAATCAAATCCCAGAATCATCAATCCATTTGCGTATGTTTAAAATCTTTCTTGTAAGAGATATACATAAATCTTTTTTCAAAACCTATTGCTTTCACACTCCAGGCCACACGTTTGACAACGTGAATCTATCCTAATCCTTCTAGAAGTAAGCATGTCCACCACTGGCAGTCAGAGCTCTCCACAACAATGATTGATATTTTTGCAAAGACCAGATTTCATGTTTGAGCCCATTTATTGATGGTAAAGCAGAGGCTTCACGGATCAAGTAATTTTTTTCTTGAGCTTATTTGCTAGCCAATGTATTACGGATATATGGAATATATCCGATTCCAATATACTCGTATATCTCATATGTATATTTGCATATATATATATATTAGTTTGTAACCTTCCTATTTCTGTGGGAAGTTAGGTTAAATGCTTGTGTATATATATTGATCTATTGATCCTAAGGCAATACAAGAAAACCGACACTATCTCGCCGTCTCTCCATGGTCCCATTACCGCTCCTTACTCGATTGAGTTTTATGTGAATTGCTCAAAATTCTCAGATAATCACCGCCACTTCCTTGCTGCGATTTCCTTAATTACTGAACCAAAATCATACAAGGAAGTTATCTTGGACGAGAATTGGCGTTTTGCAGTTCGTGATGAGTACGAAGCACTTGAAAAGAATCAAACTTGGACTGTTGAGAATCTTCCACCAGGGAGACATGCCATTGGTTGTAAACGGGGTTTCAACCTCAAATTTCATTCTGACGGTACACTTGAGAGATACAAAGCACGTTTGGTTATTCTTGGTAATAATCAGATCGAAGGGGATGATTATGAGGAAACGTTTGCTCATGTTGCTAAGATGACGACAGTTCGTACTTTTCTTCAGATCGCGACATCTAAAAATTGGGAGGTTCATCAAATGGATGTTCACAACGCCTTCCTCCATGGTGATTTAAAAGAGGAGGTTTACATGTGTCCTCCTCCGGGTTTTCATGGCTCTGACAAAAACAAGGTCTGTCGCTTACGCAAATCCCTTTATGGCTTACGACAGGCGCCTCGTTGCTGGTTTGAGAAACTTGCTTCGGCATTATGTGACTACGGGTTTGTTCAATCTATTCCCGATTACTCCTTGTTCAATTTAGACAAAGGTATGGATCATCTTCAAGTACTGGTATATGTAGACGATCTCATTGTCTCTGGATGTTCGTTGTCCCTCCTTGCCTCGTACAGATAAGTCAGCCGCATCGTACTAATAAAGAGGAATTTCAAGAAATTGAATGTATCACCTTGATACCAAATTGCTTATTAATAGCTACTCCGACATGTTTAGGTAGAGCTGACGGATCAATGTCACCAAGAAAATCCCTGTATAAGACTCCCAAAACATCTGGTGTTGCTTGTCGGGATCGATTAGAACGCTCAGTTACAGAACACTGTGTTCCGAATCGTAGATACAAACATAGAATTCTAGGGATTTTCCTTGTGTAGAAGCACGAACTCTCCAGCTACATCCATTTACCCAACACTTCACAATGAGTGTTTCCGGATTTGATATTGGTACATCAAAATCAAATCTTTCCCTCACCGTAAGAAGTTTCAGACGTATCTCCAAATCTTTTTTTCTCTCGTATCGCTGTCCTACAACGATATTTAGTGAAGCCATCTCAAACTTGAGATACTCATCAGATCCTTTCGATTCGTTCATCGCAATATTATGAGGTCTCTTCTTAGGAGGCAACGTCGGTGAATCTTCACCTTCTTTTCGAGGCTTCCCCAATAAACTAAAGTTATCATCATCAGATGACGCACCATCCGGGTCGTCAATCATATCAAATCTGATGTTAAATTCGCCATCAACTTCATCTTCAACTTCGTTTTCATTACACACATCTTCTTCATCTTCAACTTTGTCTTCGTAAACACCATCATCTTCATAACTCCCAATGTATTCTTCGTTACATTCTTCTTGAAATTCCTCTTTTGAGACATGACTGAATGGCCGTTTCATCTTGTCCACCGCTTTGTCCTTCTGAATAACTTCGCCATCCTCATTCTCTGTAACTTCTACACAAAGACGTAGCTGATCGCTTTTCCTTAGCGTTTGAAAACCTAGAAATTGTCGAGAATTACAGACATAAACCGGTGGAGAATCGTGCGACATTTTTTTCAAAATCTTGTTAGAGAACATGTAGCTCAGTTGAATCTTACAGATTCATGTATCCAACCCATAATCCTCCATTACCATCTGTACAAGATCGTTGTAGGTTGTTTGTTCGTTAACTTCTAGAACTCTACACCCTCTCTTGTCGGCGTTGAATACATATCTATTTGTATGAACCCATGTCCTGCAAACAATAATCAGCGGATCCATTAATATTCCACTCAAAAGTTTAGATCTGGTATAAGATGAAGAAGGATGAAGAAGGGAGATAAAGAACAACGATGAAGAAGAAGAAGGATACAGACGACGACGACGACGAAGACGGCATCTAAACCTAATAATGTAGAGACCCAATAATGTATGTGTTCAGAGCTGATGTAATCTTTATTTTGCTGACATGGAAACATGCCATCAAACAAACTTATAAATCAGCCATTAAACAAAACTATAAGTCAGTCGCCACTAAAATACTATTTAAGTAATTAATAAAGTTTCATGTAATCAACCATTAAAACACATAAATCAGGTGGAAAACATAAGTCAGCCGCTACATCATATAAGCCAGTCGTCAATAGCATACTATTACAGTAATTAATCTTTCGCTAATTAGTCAGTCGTAATTAGGCCGACTTTTAAGTAAATCGGTCTTATAACGGCTGATTTAAAATAAGTCAGCCACAATTAACCCGCATAAGTATGCCGTTGCAAATAAATCGGCCAAATAAGTCAGCCGGATTAACGATAAATCAGGCGGGCAACAATAAGTCGGCCATGTCATAGCAATAAGTCAGCCAAAGTTTTCATAAATCGGTCGTCAGAATAAAAATCAGTTGTGTCGTGTACTCCTAAGTCAGCCGATAATTCATAAGTCGGTCGAGGTTCATATAAGTTTGCCGTGACCTCTGGCTGACTTATGAATATAAATCAGCCGACCAACTAATAAGTCGGCCGTTATTTTAAATCAGCCGCTCGTCTTGTAAGTCTGCCGTCACTACAACGAGAAATTTCTGCGACATACTTTCATAATACACGTATGCAGTTTTTGTGCCACGTAGGCGCCGCGTAAGTTTTTTTGCTGATGTGGAAAAAAAGTAATGGCATTCATGTAATTACGTTTTTGTTATCAAATGTTTAAAAGGGCATTCTAGGTATGAAAAACATTTAAGTAATAAAAAAGAGTTGTTTACTAGTCTAGTCATTTTACCTAATTTCTATGCTAGTTAAGTAACTCTCCCTTATGTTTATTATGTATATGTTTTTTAGACAATTTTCCCGATATTTTATATGGATTTTACGTATTTTAAGGATCTAGTTAATTTTCTTAAAAAAAATAAAAAAAACTACTATTCGAAGCAGTAAAACACTGTCAATGTGCAACTGATGAACAATCCAGAAAATAGAAAAACAAAACTTTATTAAACAAAATTTGTATTTACTGTGTCTCCTTCTCAGCAGTATAGCTTTCTCTCTCTGACTGTCCCAAAACATTGTTTAATTTAGAGATAATTACTCAAATATCACAAAACGTTGTGATATGACTAGAGTAACACATACCTTTTTGATATTACTTAAATGATACAAACTCTAAAGGAAATGTCCATTAAGGACAGTTTAAACTGTTATTAACGATAATGCCATTTATATTATTTTTTAGTGAGATTTTCGGCTGATTTATGTTTATATGACGGCTGATTTATGTCTTTAAGTGAAATTTATTATTAGGTAATAGAGATTTATTATGTTTATATATATTTTTTAAGTGAGATATATAGAAGAAAAGATAACATTAATCTCTTATTTCTCTTTGTTTCTCTTCTAACTAAAACTCTAACCGCATCTCTCACTCGCCGAATCACCTCCGCTCTGGCTCCGGGTCCGGCGAAGACGCAGTTTTGTTCCCGGATTCCCTCTTCGTCTCAGATTCCGACGTCGTTGATACCGGTAAGTCTTCTTATCTCATTCTTTCTCGTCGTCTCCTTCCTCCTCTACCGCCGCGTCGACCCACGGTAAGTCTTCTTTTCTCCTCTTTGTCTCCTTCTTTCTCTTCTTCTCATTTTATTATTCTTCCTCTTAATCTTCTTCAGATCTTTCTATTCCATGCGTCGCCTTAGACTCAAACCACCAGTATAACCCCTATGGCAGACTGCACATGTTGTGGAGATCTGGTCATATCTCTCGGTGTACAACTCCGTTTGGGGCTAATATGGTCTTCCTAAAAAGCTGACGTCCGGGGCTTTCTGTGGATAGTCAGATCGTCGCCTGATTCTTCCTGAGTCGCCGGAAAAACGTCGTTGAGGTGACTGATCGGAATCGCCGGCGGAGGGCTCGGCCAGACTGCAGTGGCTTCACAGTTTTGGCTATAACTCTAGAACGGTGGATTCAATTGAGGCGCTCTCGGCGGTTCTGAAAAGCTGATTCAAAGATCTATCCCTGGATGGTTGAATCGCCGCGAGACTCTAGGTGGTTCGCCGGTAAATCGCCCCGCAAGGGGGAAGATCAGAGAGCTTGGGCGCGCCTCTCGGTTTTGATCTTTTCACTATCGGCGCGCCTCTCGCTTCGCCACGAGCTTAATGGCTGATTTATGCATACTTGATGGCTGATTTATGCATACTTGATGGCTGATTTATATATACTTGATGGCTGATTTATGTATATTTGATGACTGATTTATGTAAACTTGATAGCTTATTTATGCATAATTTGATGGCTGATGTATGTATACTTGATGGCTGATTTATGTATACTTGATGACTGATTTATGTAAAGTTGATAGCTGATTTATGCATAATTTGATGGCTGATTTATGTAAACTTGATAGCTGATTTATGTTTATATGATGGCTGATTTATGTAAACTTGATGGCTGATTTATGTTTATATGATGGCTGATTTATGTCTTTGAACGATAATGACATTTAGGAGTTACTGTTTTAAGTGAGATTTATTGTTAATTAAAGAATTTAACGATTCAGTTTCTTCTCGTTACTATCAATTGTAACGATTCAGTTTCTTAATAAGAGAAATAAATATCCCAAAGCGAAAAAGAAACGAAAAAACCTATATGGGCGATTCCCGAAGCGAAACCTTAACCGCCGAGAAACCTTAACCGCCGAGAAACCTTAACCAAACTAGTGATAGCCGATTTATCTATTTTGTCCAAACTAGTGATGACCGATTTATCAATTTTGTGAATTCTAATTCAAATAATTTGAAAATTCAAACACCATTATGGCTAATTTACGAACCATACCAAACACCGTTATGGCTGATTTACGAACCATACCAAACACCGTTATGGCTGATTTATGAACCATATCAAACACTGTTATGGCTGATTTACGAGAGAAACATAGGGATTCACGCGGTGTCTCGAGATTACAAAAAGTGTAGGTGGGGAACTTCAATTTCGTCGATATTCACGCCCAAATTGAATTCTAATTCAAATCATTTGAAAATTCAATTTTTTTTTGTTTTTTTTTGTCGTTCGTTTTAATATTCAATTTTTTTCATTTTTTTTGGTTTCCAACACATTCATACAGCTTCATGGCCGATTTATCATCTATTATGGCCGACTTATCACACAAGTATTTTTTGAATTTATGGGATTACGAGTTTTACATTGAATTAGGGGATTAGGGGGGTTATGATTTAGGGTTTAAGACTGTACATTGATTTTTTTTGTTATCTATGATAACATAGTTACTACAAAACATGTAATGTAGGGATTTAGGGTTTAAGTCTAATATAGTTAGCCATATAGATAAGACATGGTAAGGATTATGTTGTTACTATATATAAGGTTTATGGTAATATAGATATGACATGTTTATAAGCTAGTAATCTCAAGGAAATAATGATATTATAGGCTTATTTATGAAAATTCTTATAAATACATGACAATGACTATATTGTATGTGGTTTAGGGTTTGAGATGAACATGATAAGAATAAAAATACAAGAAATGTAAATCTTACAAATATAACCCATTGTTGATGTAAGACTTAAAATTACTTAATATTGAAATAAAATTATTAATTAAAACTTGAAACACAGATTTGAGGTATGACTGATTTACAACTGACCGATTTGAGGTATGGCTGGTTTACGAACCATACCAAACACCGTTATGGCTGATTTACGAACCATACCAAACAATGGTATGACTGATTTACGAACCATACCAAACACCGTTATGGCTGATTTACGAACCATACCAAACACCGTTATGGTTGATTTACGAACCATACCAAACATTGGTATGACTGATTTACGAACCATACCAAACACTGTTATGGCTGATTTACGAACCATACCAAACACCGTTATGGCTGATTTACGAACCATACCAAACACCGTTATGGCTGATTTATGAACCATACCAAACACTGTTAAGTTTTACAAGTTTTTGCATTATGCCCAACCTGATTATAACGAGAACAAGTGTGTTGCTTTCTAGGGCGTTTCTTCTCACTTGCCTTTTCCAAACAGGATTTAATTCTTGAGTTCTTAGGTCTTATCGTACATATAAGTCAGCCGCATCGTACATATAAGTCAGCCGCATCGTACATTTAAGGTTGTCTCTTCGTTAACTTCTAGAACTCTACACCCTCTCTTGTCGGCGTTGAATACATATCGATTTTTGAGAACCCATGTACCGCAAAAAATTATTATCGAATCCATCCTCTCCGAAATTTAGATTTGGTATAAAGCTCGAAAAAAATGTAGAATGATGAAGAAGGGAGAAGATGAAGAACAACGACGAAGAAAACGGCGGACGGCGGCTAAACCTAATAATGTGTTTAGAGCTGATGTAATCTTTATTTTGCTGACATGGAAACATGCCATCAAACGAACGCATAAATCAGCCATATAAAATCAGCCATTAAACAAAACTATAAGTCAGTCGCCACTAAAAAACTATTTATGTAATTAAAAAAGTTTATGAAATCAGCCATTAAAACACATAAATCAGGTGGAAAAAATAAGCCAGCCGCTACATCATATAAGTCAGTCGTCAATAGCATACTATTACGGTAATTAATCTTTCGCTAATTAGTCATCCGTAATTAGGCCGACTTTTAAGTAAATCGGTCTTATTACGGCTGATTTACAATAAATCAGCCACAATTAACCTGCATAAGTATGCCGTTGCAAAATAAATCGGTCACATAAATCAGCCGGATTAACGATAAATCAGGCGAACAACAATAAGTCGGCCATGTCATAGCAATAAGTCAGCCAAAGTTTTCATAAATCGGTCGTCAGAATAAAAATCAGCCATGTTGTGTACTCCTAAGTCAGCCGATAATTCATAAGTCGGCCGAGGTTCATATAAATCTGCCATGACCTCTGGCTGATTTATGAATATAAATCAGCCGACCAACTAATAAGTCGGCCGTTATTTTAAATCAACCGCTCGTTCTGTAAGTCTGTTGTCACTACAACGAGAAATTTCTGCGGCAGACTTTCATAATACACGTAGGCAGTTTTTGTGCCACGTAGCTGCCGCGCCTGTTTTTTCGCTGATATAGAAAATAAAAATAATAGCATTCATGTAATTATGTTTTTATTATCAAATGTTTAAAAAAAAAACATTTCAATAATAAAAAAAAGTTATTTACTAGTTTAGTTATTTTACCTAATTGATGTGCTATTTAAGTAAGTGTGCCTTTAATTTACTCTCTCTCTTTCAATGTCCCGAGAAAATCTGCCTTAAATCTTAAAAAATCCCAAGAATTTATGTACTAAAGCACCAAAAAAACAAAGAGATCACGTTGTTGAAGAACCTGAGAAGCAACAATCGCTTCGACGGAAGTGTTCCTGATCTCAGAGGATTGTCGGATCTTCAAGGCGGTAATAACCTCGGCCTTGAAGTATTGAAGTAACGTAATCACTGTTTCACTGAAGAACAACTC
>PKMM01011705.1:32680-46993 GCA_002933915.1 Eutrema heterophyllum | reverse complement strand
TTCGTTTACAACGAAAATACAACGATTTCGATTTACAAGGAAATTACGTCGATTTTTGTTTACAAAAAAATTACATCGATATTGGTTACGATGATTTAAAGACAATTCATATTCGTCCCAGATTTTACGGCGAATTTACGACGATTTCCGAATAAGGACGATCCCATTACGACGATTTTTCAATCGTCGCTTATTCGTCCCAAATCTCATTTTACATCGAATTTACAACGAATATGGTCGTTGTAATAGACATGTTTTCTTGTAGTGTAAGATGTATATATGTTTGAAAGATTGTTGATGGCTTGTGGTTTCTTTCTCGCAATCTTTACTATTTTTTCTTATGAAACTTTGAAAACTTTTAGTTTATTATAACTATGGGACTTTATAAACTTTTATTTTATTTTAAAATATTAAAGTTCTAATTTATCCAATTAAGGTTTAATACTTGTAAAGCCTTTAAAATTCTACTAACACAATCTAATATCGCATTTTTGTTCTTGCTATGGTTTATTTTTTGAAAGCCAACAAAATAAAATTTTATTTATTTTTAAATCGCTGCCCATTATTTTAAAGTCAAATTCTTTACAACATTTGAAATACATTAACAACCTAAAGTAAAAATTAGAGTTCTTACCTATCACCTCTCTATTAGATCGAATAACTTCGAGCTGAGAATAATTGTGGGAACACATCAACAAAAAATAAATTAATTAAATATAGCTCAAACTAATCATTTAGACTTTTACATGTATTGTGAGTATAAACCTATCGTCATCTGTCTCTTGCTTATACACCTATCGTCAACAAAATGTTTTTTTAACACCTTTAACGTGTGCGTACCAACCACCTAAAATGTCTTAGAACAGCTTGACTATATCATTAAAAAAATTGACTAATGTCATAATTATATGAGTGATTTACATTTTAGGACACTTTCCCACTTTGAGATTACAAAATGACACTTTATTGTTTTTTGACATGTGAAATACCTAAACTAACCTTCTATCATTATTCCCAAGACACAAAACAATTTTTTATTATTATTATTTTTCACACCCCAATTATTTTGTTTTGCTTATTTCTTCCCATAAAAAAACAATTTCACAATTTTTTTTTGCACTATAAGCTATATTTGTTTTTTCTCTATACTTTGATACACATTTCACAATATTTTACTTACATGTGGTTCAAACACATTGGCCGAACGCATGCGTATCCACGCGCATATCATCCACGTGTACGCAACTACATAGATGTGCATACGTATCTACGCGCATATCGTCGACGTGTATGCAACTACATGGATATGCATGTGTATCCACTCGAATATCGTTCACGTGTATATAACTACATGGATATGCATGTGTATCCATGCGAATATTGTACACGTGTACGCAACTACATGGATACACATGCGTCCTATCCACAAGGTCGACTTCCAAGCCATGAATTTTCTTGTTCGGGTTATTGTTACCCTTCTTTGGAGATCAAATCCCAGGTCGAGAGGCTTATCTAAAGGGATATATATTCACAACGGGGCATAAATACGACGTCTGAAATTTTTCCGACGGATATCCAACAACTTTCTGACAACAATGCCCGTCGAAAAGACATCTGAAAATTTCTGACGGATATCCAAAGGGGCATTCCAACTATAACTTCGCCGGAAAATCATCGAAAATCCCTCCGACGGAGACTGTTTGTCAAAAATCCGTCGGAAAATCCTATTTGGTAGTCTATAGGAAAAATTACGACAATTTTCCGATGACTGGTGTCCGTCGGAATGTTCCGACGAGCTGTAACTGACGGATTTAGTTTCGTCGGAAATCCGACGGGAATGGCCGCTAGTTTTCACATATAAGTAAAAAGTTGTGAAATGAGTATCAAAATATAGAGAAAAAGAAATATAATTGATAGTGAAAAAATAATCTAACAATTGTTATGAATTAATTAAATGGATGCCCATTATAAAGTCCATATCATAAGGAGGTTTAGAATATTCTCTCTTTACTTATTCTCCAAATTTAGTTTGTTCTCCAAGTATTTGTTAACCTATATATACTTCTCATTATTTATGGAATAAGACATAATAATTTTCTCTCTTTCTTTTATTCACAACACGTCAGCACGAAACCTTAACCGCATGAGCTACGAAAAGTTTTCCCTTTGTTCTCAAACCCTAGCCGACTTTCTTCGTTTCCGATCAAGGCAAAACGAGGTCTCCGCCAAAATCCCTAACTGACGTGTCTCTGATCTCTCTCGTCGTCAATACCGATCGAGCTAAGTATTATTGTAGAACCAAAACCATTATTTCATTCTTTATTGTTTATTGTTTGATCGAGAAAAACATATGTTAGTGCCATGATATAATTGTGGTCATCCTATAGTATATTGCACTGGTTTTATTATTTATTATTTTATTAATTTAGAATTAAGAGACATGTTATTCTTAAACAATAGAACGAAACATCAAACATGTTTTTTTTTAGATATAGGCACAGGCTTTATATTTCTATTGTTTGACTATAGAGATATGTGCTTTATTGTTTGATCAATATTGTTATGCTATATTGTTTGGTCTGAGAATCATTAATTAGAATTTGGAATAGAATCGTTGGTTTGGTATCATACTTCAATTGAGAAAATTTCAAAAGTGAGTACTCTGTTCTAATTGAATAATTTTGGATTCACTTCTTGTAGTATCATGTTGCATGCATAAATAAATCATCATTCTAGTTCGATACATTGTTGATTTAACTTGATTTAATGAATCACTAGTTTGGTTAAAATGGATCTCTGTTTTAAAGTAAGGAATTCATATGCTGTTTGGTTGATTGGTTTGATTATTCCATTTCTAATAGAAATTCCGTTGAGTGCAAGACCTTGGCCAGCTTGTCACTACAAGAAAACATGGTGTTTTCCGACGGGAATTGGACGAAAGTAACATCCGTCGGAAATTTCCGACGGATTTCCGACGCCAATGATCCGTCGGACAAATACCGACGGATTTTCGACAGATGAAATAGCCGTTTGATGTTGTCGACGGATTTCCGACGACTACCATCCGTCGGATACATTCTGACGGATTTCCGACGGGTTTCCGACGGGTTTCCGACGGATTATAGCCGTTTGAAATAATATATACGTTACATAGCCGTTTGAATATAGCCGTTAAATCCGTCAAAAATCCGTCGGAAAACGCTAACAATTTCCTTATAAAAACGTATCCACCCTCTCATTTTACAATCACAAAAAAAAACCTCTCATCTACAATTCTTTACAAAAATGTCTTCTTCAGATCCTTATAATTATTTTCGATCATGGATGGACAAGTCTCATCAAATTCCAGACACGGGCGTAGTTACAGAAGAATTCAGAGAAGGTCTGCAGGAATTCATGGCATTTGCGGCTAAGCAGAAGAAAGCGAAAAAACCGGTAAAATCTACTGCCCTTGTACGAATTATCGGAATCGTAGATTAATCGTGATAGATAAAGTATGGTCACACCTTTATTGTCATGGGTTTGTGCCGGGTTACAAGATTTGGTATTATCATGGAGAAAATGATACAATGGTTGATAATTATGCTAGTACTAGTGAACAATATATTGGGGATAGCGCTAGCTTAGAAGAACCTGCAATAGAAGTAAAAAGTACTGTAGGTTACATTCAGATGGTGAACGATGCATTCCATGAAAGTATGCCATCAATTGATGAGTATGGAGATAGAGGAGAAGAACCTAACGCAGAAGCTCGGAAATTCTTTGATTTGTTAGACGCTGCTAAAAATCCTTTATATGATGGGTGTAGAGGTGAACATTCCCCTTTATCAGCTGCAACTAGGATGATGGGTATAAAGACGGATTTCAACTTGAGTGAGGAGTGCGTGGATGCAATCGCTGATTTTGTGAAAGAAATTTTTCCAGAAGATAATCTTGCACCGGCATCATACTATGAGATACAGAAACTTGTTGCTAGGCTAGGATTGCCGTATCAGATGATAGATGTATGCATCGACAACTGTATGCTCTACTAGAGAGAGGACGCAGACCGTTTGTCATGTCGTTTTTGTCGCAAACCTCGGTATAAGGAAACAGGTGGAAGAGTGTCAGTGCCATATAAACGGATGTGGTATTTGCCGTTAACAGAGATATTGAAGAGGTTATATCAGTCAGAGTGCACAGCGGGATCAATGAGATGGCATGCAGAGCATACAACGGATGGAGAAATTGCCCATCCGTCAGACGCAAGAGCATGGAAACATTTTCAATCTATGTATCCCAGCTTTGCGTTTGAGGCGAGGAACGTATACCTTGGATTATTAACTGATGGTTTCAACCATTTTGGGAAGCACGGCAGGCAATATTCGTTATGGCCAGTAATTGTAACACCTTACAATTTGCCGCCATCTTTGTGCATGCGAAGGGAGTTCTTGTTCCTTAGCATTCTCGTTCCTGGACCAGAGCATCCGAAGAGATCACTCGATGTGTTTTTGCAGCCATTGATTTATGAGCTGCGAATGTTATGGGACCAAGGTGTTGAGGCGTTTGATGTTTCTTGTCAGCAGAATTTCATCATGCGGTCGGTACTTATGTGGACCATTAGCGATTTTCCAGCATATGGCATGTTATCAGGATGGACAACTCACAGAAGGTTATCGGGCCCGTACTGTCAAGATAACACTGATGCGTTCCAATTAAAGCACGGACGCAAAACCTCTTGGTTTGACTGTCATAGGCGATTCCTACCTAGCGATCATCCTTATCGTCGTAGCACCACATTGTTTAGGAAGAACTGGAAAGTATTTGATGATCCACCTCCTGAGTTAGATGGAGACTATTTGTTGACTCAGTTAAGAGATTTTGGTGCAGAGAGGACCGTTGATTGTGGTGGTAAGGGGCATCATCCAGTTGATGGTTGTGGCAACGTACATAATTGGCACAAGAGGAGTATTTTCTGGGATTTGCCTTATTGGAAGGACCATCTTTTGAGGCATAATCTAGATGTAATGCACATTGAGAAGAATTTTTTCGAGAACATTATGAAGACCGTTCTCAATGTCCAAGGGAAGACGAAGGACAATCTGAAGTCTAGATTGGACTTGCCAGACATTTGTTCTCGAAGAGCACTACATGTGACAGGGAGCGGGAAGCCTCCGGTCCTGGTTTTTTGTTTGGATGAACCTTCAAAGGCCGCATTTTTTGATTGGATTACCGAAAGTGTTAGATTCCCGGACGGATACGCATCTAACCTTCGGAACTGCGTTGATCATGGAGAAGGGAAGTTTTCTGGGATGAAGAGTCATGATTGCCATGTGGTGATGCAGCGCCTACTTCCATTTGCCTTTGCATGTATTCTACCACGTAATGTCCATGAAGCAATTGCAGGTACAACCATTAAATTATTTTGTTAATACTTTACACAATATATACTTTATTATTTAATTATTCATTTGTTATCCATATTTTGCAGGGTTTGGTGCCTTTTTCAGAGATATATGTTCTCGCTCTCTTACATCAGACGGTATCCGTAATCTTGCGGATAATATATCTGTAATCCTTTGCAATTTGGAGAAGATATTTCCCCCTTCCTTCTTTGATGTTATGGAACATATAACAATTCATCTCCCTCGAGAAGCAGAGCTTGGAGGCCCGGTTCAGTACCGTTGGATGTATCCTTTCGAACGGTATATGTTTCATCTAAAGAAAAAGGTGACAAATTTAAGCAGAGTGGAGAGTTCTATTGTCGCACAGAGTATCAATGAAGAAACTTCACATTTTGCCGAGTTCTACTTTCCATCACAAGTCAAAACGAAGAGTCGTAGAGCAGCTCGACATGATGACGGCGGCATACTACCTTTCTATCCGGTCGATGTTCCTCATATATTTTTAGAGATTGTACGACTTAGTGGAAAAGGCAAGAAGCGGAGACTTTCATCGCAGGAGCGGGATCATTTGCATATGTATATTCTCACAAATAGCGAAGAAAATTTTCGATTTGTATTCTTTTTTAGTTTATTTTGTCAATTTTAATTTCGAATACTAACATTATGTTTTTTTTTAAAATGTAGCAAGACTTCACGTGGCACCATTCCCTTACGAGGGAAGTAATTGCCCAATTTGACAGGTATGCCGCGCTTTCGTACTCGAACCACATGTACGAGTGGAAGCAGAAGTGGAAGCACAGCAAGGACAAGCCGAAGGATCTCGACGACATCGTCTGGAAGGGCTTCTGCGATTATTGGAGCAAGCCGAAGACGAAGAAGCTATCCGAAACAAACACGAAGAACCGGAAGAGCGAACGAGGAGGGAAGGGGATGTACATTCACAACGGCGGCGCAAAGACCGTCGAACGGGATGCAATGGAAATGGTAAGTCTAATTTCAATATTTAACTATTACTTTCGTTTTTATTATTATTTACTTAACAACATTTTACAGGCGAAGAGAGACGGCGTAGCTCCCGACTACCTTAGACTGATCGAGCAGAGGCACACCAACAAAAAAACTGGTGTGATCCAGGATCCCGACATGCGTGACCTTGTTGAAACGTGCAAGAAGAAGAAGGTGGATCGGGAACGAGAAGTTGGACTCTCGCAGCTCACTCTCGAGGGGTCGTCGTCCTCGAACGAGTTACCCCGGGAAGTGATCAACGACATTGTCCTCAATGTAAGTTTCTAATTGTTTTCAATTATTATTTTTTTCAAAATTTCATTACTAACATTATTTTGATGTTTTATTTTCATAGGAAACTCGGAAAGTCAAAGGGCGATTCGCTGGGTTAGGCGGACTTCCGACCCAGGAATCGTCTTCTTCCATTCCTCGGTTTCCTTCGGGGTACAGAGACGAGATCGAGAGGCTCACCCAAACGGTGAAAGAACGTGATGCGGAGGTCGAGGAGCTAAAGTCCGCACACACCTCAACCCAGACCCAGCTGAACTCTTTGCAGAAGATCATGCAAGGCGCCTTTCCTCAACTCTTTCAACCCGGCAACCCCGACAATCCCGACAACTCTCCGATCGTCTGAATTTTTTTTTTTTTTTTGAACATTAAAATATTATGTTTAATGAATTATTTTTTATTATGATAATGAATTTTTATTAATTAATTTCTTTTTTTATAAATAATTTCATTTAATTATATATTAATTATAATTTAATAAATCTCAAAAAAAAAAATATAATCAAATCGAAATCCGTCGGAAATCAAATCCGTCGGTAATGTTTCCGACCGGTTTCCGACCAATTTCCGACGTTAACTTCCGATCAAAAAACCGTCGGAATATCCGTCGGAAATTTGTTCCGTCGGAATACCGTCGGAAATATATCTGACGGGTTTCCGACAGTTTTCCGACGTTTTGTCCCGACCTATCATCCGTCGGAATATCCATCGGAAACATCGCCGTCGGTAATCCGTCGGAATATTCCAACCCTTTTCCGACGACTAAGTTCCGTCGGAATATTCCGACGGATTTCTGACGGATATTAATTTCGGACGAACTGGAACTGACGGACAATATCCGTCGGAAAAGAGTGTTTTCCAACGGATTTCCAACGGAAACGGCCGTCGGAAATCGCCTGTATTCTTGTAGTGTGTATTTATTTTTTGTCAGATGTTTTGTGAATCTTAAAAGTATAATAATATATTGAACGATTGCTTGAATTTGTTAGATATAAGGTTATCGATAGAATATTATTATTATTATTCATCACACTTGTTTGATATAATACGTTCTATAGAATATATTTATACGCTAATCTCATCTAGCCGTAGATAACATAGATGGTAGTTTACGTGAATTGATGAAAACTAACTGTTTGAGATTATTTGGTAAACGGTTATCCATATTTTATTGTTTTATTATCGATACATATGCTTTCGTTATGATTAGCAAATGCGTTATTGCTTAACGTTTCCATATTTTATCATGGTTAATTAAATTTTGATTACGTAAAAAGATTTGTGACTATGTATGGAGATTTATTCTCTCCTCATATACTATAATAAATTTTTTTGTTGTTGTTACTCTATTATGATCGTTGAGCAAATAAGATCGAAAACAGAGAACACCATCAGTTTGATCCACCAACTTCATCAGCTTCCATCTCTTGATTGAAGGTACGATTTCCCTTTTTATTGAACGGATAATTGATGCGTTACTTTAATATGAGTTTTAGCAAATCGATGTTATTCAATTATATTTGGTTCGAGTACTTGACCGTAGAAGATCAACATGTTATTTAGTGTAATTTAAAAGAAAGATATGACCACTAGAATGTTATATTGCTTAGAGCTTGTTATGACTGATTAATCTAAGATTACATGACTTAAAGTCTGTAAGTGTACATTACTCAACTATGTTCAGAATTACTTGTAAATTGATATTATGTGAAGATAATATCATTGATGCAGAGATGCTAAAAGATATACTTTACTTTTTAGACAAGTAATGTTGTCCTGAAGACACATTACTATGAAAAGAGGATTTGAGAAATATTCTGAACTTATATATTGTCTAATTGAGACTGAGCAAAATAATGAGCTAGAGATGAAAAATCAGGATACACTTCTAAGTGGTTATAGTCCATTCCCTAAAGCGAATGTGACATCCACTACTAAAAAAAAGTTGTATAGCTACGGATTATTTCCTAGCTATTGTCCATATTCCGTAGCTATATGGGTTTATAGCCACGGAAAGCTAGGGATTTTGTTCTGTAGCTATAGCTTCATAGCTAATTGGATTCCGTGGCTTTTCGTGGCAAAAATACCTACGGCTAATTAGCCACGGATAGTCACGGTATAGGTCGTGGCTAATTAGTTACGGATATATCGGTGACTAATCTGTGGTTTTTTAGAAAAAAAAAAAAATATCTGATACTATTGACGATTCTTGAGTTTTTAGATATGATTTTATCGAAGATCTGGTCAAGTTACCATTAGCAAAATAATGTAGTATTAATAACCAAATTGATTTATATAAAAAAAATATATATCTTACATACATGAAAAAAAAAAAAAACCAAGTACACGATCTTGGATCCAAATAATAGTTCAAAAAAAAAAAACAAAATATCTTCGATCAAAAAACCCTCCTCCAGCGCAATCTCGCGGATCTGCTCCTCCGGCCTCCTAGATCTCGCCGCCTAACCTCCTCCTAGATCTCGCCGCCGTCCTCCAGCAGCATCGGAGCACCGGAGAAGACATAAACCTCACGGCGAAAGATCCCGCAACCGCACCGCCTCGCCGTCGCGATTCCACCATGCCTCAGCACCGCCGAAGAAGAGGAGAAAGGAGAAAGGATATTATTGTTGAAATGAAGCAAATAAATGAAGTTGAAGCTTGTAAAAGATTGGATCGATCGATCCCAAGCTTGGACCGATCGATCCAAGTTGATCAATGATATTCATGCATTTTCACTCTTTTTAGCATGCATTTCGTNGTTTTTAGCATTCTTGATCATCTTAGTTATTTCATTTTACTCGTCTTCTTATTGCATTAAATTAGGTTGTTAGACAGAAAACCAAAACCTTATTGATTCACTTAGATTAGAACGTTTATGTATTTCTAGTGCATTAATCTTAACCCTTTTGGATTGATATCTCAAGTGCTGCAATGACACGAGTACACTTGGGTAATTGAAGTGGGAATTATCTTGTATCAATCAAAACACAAATCCTTGTCCGACAGAACTGAATCGATCGATCTCATAGCTTGGATCGATCGATCTCTTTTTTCGTACAACTTCTGGATCGACCAAGCAGCTGGCCTGATCGATCCTATTATTTTGGATCGATCGATCCAGGCTTATGTTGACTGTGTACTGTAGCAAAATGTGCACTGTTCATTCCGCACACCATTTGTAAAGTGTGGTTTTTCTTGTGTTACAATTTGTGCAACTTGTGGCTTACTTGCTGGAATGTGTCTTTGACTTAACTGTTGTAACTAGAGTTAGAGATTAACTAGAGTTAGTTGTTGGTTAGTTTATATATGTGATGTAATTGCAAAGAAGAATAATAATAAGAAAAATTCAGTATTCTCTCTCTCTCAAATCAATTCTCTCTTGTTCTTCATATTCTCTCTCTTGTTCTTCATACTTAATCTCTAAATTCTACATGGTATCAGAGCAACAAAGCTCTTGAAGGCCTAATTTCTGCAAATTTACTCTGTTCGTACTTTGTTTTTTGTCTCTTTGTTTTTCTGAAATCCATCAATGGAGAATCAAAGGCAAATCACTCTACTAGTTGTCCTTAAGGGTGACAACTATCTTTTGTGGTCTAGGACCACACGAACTGCTCTAAGGAGCCGTGGTTTATGGGAGCACATCGTTGGTTCTCAAGAAGTGGCCACGGACAAGAAGAAAGAGGAAGCCGAGGCTGATGAAGGAGAAGTGGAGTCTCCAATCAAAACCGGCTCTAGTAAGGAGGATTCCAAGTGGATCCAAGAGGACCAGCTTGTTCTTGCGGTTCTTCAGAGCTCGTTGGAGCCATCTATCCTTGCAGTTTACTCATATGCTGAAACTGCAAAGGAGTTATGGGACACTCTCTTGAGTGTATATGGAAATACCTCGAATCTTAGTCGTATTTTTGAGGTAAAGAAGGCACTGAATGATCTCCAACAAGAGGAGAAGCCATTCAAGACCTTGTTTGGTGACTTCAGAACGTTGTGGGCTGAGTTGGAGATGCTGAGACCTCCTACCACAAAACTGAAGGAGATGATGGAGAGGCGAGAGCAAGATCAAGTTTTTGGTTTGCTTCTCACGCTCAACGGATCATTCAAAGGACTGATCCACCACATGTTAAGGTTTGAGAAGCTGCCAACCTTGAACGAAGTATGTATGATGATCCAAAAGGAAGAAGGGTCAAAAGGTCTCTTTCGAGGGACAAGTGAGACTGCTCATATAAGCCAAAGGGCTTATAACCAAGTAGAGAGAAGAAATGTGGTGTGTGATAATTGCAAAGGAAGAGGTCACACCAAGGATAATTGTTGGACGTGTGAACACTGCAAAATCAAAAGTCACACCAAAGAGAAGTGCTGGACTCTCTACCCGCATTTAAGAAACATGAGGCAGAAGGGCACAGGTCAGACGTCTAGAGGGCGTGTTGGGGTTGCCAATATGATTGATGATGATGTGGTTAGAAAGTCAGACCTTGAAGCCTTCTTCAAATCCATCACTCATCTCAAGGAATCTGGTAAAGGCTTATTTGTCTCTAAAACTCATAAGCCCATTATAGTTGATTTTGGTGCTTCAGATCATATGATTAGGGATGCTAGGCTGATTAGTAATGTTAAACCTCATTCTGGAAAGGTTACAATTGCTAATGGGAAGGATATCCCAATTAGAGGAATCGGAAATTTAGAGCTGTTTGAAAGGAACACCACAGCTATGTATATGCCTGAATTCTCTAATAACTTGGTATATGTTCAGAAAGCAACAAAGGATCTTGATTGCTTGGCTGTGTTTAGTCCTGATAAGATGTGGTTTCAGGACAATAAGTCAGAAAAAACTATTGGCGAAGGACGCGCCAAGGATGGTCTCTATGTGTTGAATAATGTTGATAATGTTGCTGCTTCTTGCTTTGCTTTAAGTTCTGTTTCCTCCAGCTCAGTTTGGCATGCTCGTCTGACTCAAGATCATCAAGAGTGTGAAGCTTGGATTCTAGGAAAGCATTGTAGAACTGTTTTTCTAGAATTATCTACGGTCTATGATGATTGCTTTAGTCTTGTTCACTCGGATGTATGGACTGCTCCTTGTGCTTCTCGTGATCAATATAAGTACTTTGTTTCCTTCATTGATGAGAAATCCAAATACACGTGGGTAACTCTTATACCATCAAAAAGTCACGTATTTGAGGCATTCTCAAAGTTCCACAACTATGTTTCTACACAGTTTGGAGCTAAGATTAAGATTTTGAGAAGTGATAATGGAGGGAAATACATGAGCAATCAGTTTAAAGAATTGTTGGGAAAGCAAGGGATTGTGCACCAAACATCTTGTGCCTACACTCCTCAGCAAAATGGAGTTGCAGAACGCAAGAATAGGCATCTCATGGAGGTTGCTAGGACAATGATGTTTGACAAAAGTGTTCCAAAGCAGTATTGGGGAGATGCAGTGATGACTGCATGCTATTTGATCAACAGGCTGCCAACCAAGCATCTTGGCGGGGTGTCTCCATATGAGGTATTAAACAAGACTAAACCAAGTATTGATCATCTCAAAGTGTTTGGATGTGTGTGTTATGTGTTTGTACCAGAAGCTCAGCGGAACAAGCTAGAGCCCAAAAGCATAAAATGTATGTTTGTTGGGTACTCCTCTACTCAGAAATGGTACAAATGCTACAATCCAGAGATGAGTCGAGTGTAGAATCAAGGGATGTCCAGTTTAATGAGGAAGAGAGTTATTTTAGTGAGAAGAACTGGGATAACTTGAAGGATATGGCATCTCCTGGATATGATCAAGCAACTACGTTGGAGTTTATACTCAATGGTCTTGGGGAACTGATAGGACATAATGAGACACCTACAACTGAGTCTCATGATGATGACAGTGGAACTAATAATGTTGAAATCCCCACTCGAGAATCAGCTACAACTGGTGAAGAGGGAGAAACTCAAACAAATGGTTCAACTTCAGAAGCTGAAGATTCTGAAGAAGATAATGTTCAAGAGGTTGAACCTCCTCCTCTTAGAAGAAGTGAAAGGATCAAATTTAGTTCAGATAATTGGAAGAACACTAGAGTCTACTACAACAATCAGGCTGTGGCTCATCCTATCCAAGCCTATTGTTCAGTTGCTCATCTTCCAGAGGAACACCAAGTGTTTCTTAGTAAGATTGACCAAAACTCAGTGCCATCTAGCTATGAAGAAGCATGTATGAGTAAAGTTTGGGTTGAGGCTATGATTGAAGAAATCGAATCCATGAGGAGGAATGGTACTTGGGAGATGGCTGATCTACCTAATGATAAGAAGCTTATGGGCTGTAAATGGGTGTATACCATTAAGTACACAAGCTCTGGAGAAATAGAGAGGTACAAAGCTCGGTTAGTAGCCAAGGGATATACTCAGAAATATGGAGAGGACTACACAGAAACTTTTGCTCCAGTGGCAAAACTTCACTCAGTACGTGTTCTTCTCTCTATATCTACTAATCTTAATTGGGATCTATGGCAGATGGATGTTAAGAATGCTTTCCTTCAAGGGGAGTTGGAAGAAGAGGTATATATGGCACCTCCTCAAGGCTTTCATGATATCGCCAACAGTAGCAAAGTATGTAGACTCAAGAAAGCAATATACGGTCTTAAGCAGTCTCCAAGAGCATGGTACCAACGATTGAGTAGTTGCCTTCTTGAGAAAGGGTTTCGTCGATCAGAAGCTGATCACACCTTATTCACCATTCAAGGAGAGAAAGGTATTGTTGCTGTGCTCATATATGTGGATGATATTATCATCACAGGTGACAATGTTGCTGGTGTTGAGCAAACAAAAATGCTCCTCAAATCTTCATTTGACATCAAAGACTTGGGAAGGCTAAAGTACTTCCTTGGAATTGAGGTATGCAACTTTGATGATGGCTTGTTTCTTTCTCAGAGAAAGTATACATTGGACATATTATCAGAGACACGAAAGATTGGTTCAAAACCTGCGAAAACACCAATTGAAGATAGCTATAAGGTTGTTTGTGAGGGGGAGCTATTTGAGGATGTTAAGCAATATCAGAGAATGGTAGGTATGTTGATCTATCTTACCATTACTAGACCAGATATCTGCTTTGCTGTGAATCAAATAAGCCAGCATATGCAAGCTCCCACTAAGCATCATTGGCAAATGGTTGAGAGGATCCTGAAGTACTTGAAAGGTACACCAGGAAAAGGCATATGGATGGGTCGTAATAATAGCACAGATATTGTTGGGTACTGCGATGCAGATTGGGCAGGTGATAGGGTGGATAGAAGATCCACCACAGGCTATTGCACGTTTGTTGGAGGGAACTTGGTTACTTGGAAGAGCAAAAAACAGAAAGTAATCTCGAGATCAAGTGCTGAAGCTGAGTATAGATCAATGGCAAGCATTACTGGGGAACTGGTATGGCTGAAGAATCTCCTTAAAGATCTCGGAGTTGAGTCATCAGAATCAATGACTCTACACTGTGATAATCAGGCTGCAATACACATTGCTTCTAACTCGGTATTTCATGAGCGGACCAAACATATTGAAGTAGACTGCCACTACATTCGGGAAAAGGTCCAAGCAGGTATTATCTCTCCAACTTATGTGAAGAGTTCTGATCAATGTGCAGATGTATTCACAAAGGCGACAACTT
>PKMM01011705.1:0-32104 GCA_002933915.1 Eutrema heterophyllum | reverse complement strand
ATAGAACTAAGTTCTCTATTGTGTTCATTTTGGCCCTGAATTTGTCTGATTTATCATGAGTGAACTTGGAGAATATAGCCTGTTAGATCCTCCTAAAAACGGCCCCATTTCACACTCACTAGGTGATTTGCCAGTAGTCTTTGTTTTAAGAAGTATATGTGATACTCCACTGATATATCAGAGCTATGGTCTTATCATTAAAAGCTATACTTATCCTTTTATACATACAGTAAGTAAACGTATGTAAGCACTGTTTATCATCTTGGGAACTGAGTAGAGACGAGAAGTCTTTCAGTGTTTTTATTAGATTTTCTTTGATTTAGTTGTCCCTTTGAACCTTACATCTTGGGATCCCCAGTCACGTAGGTGGGGTTTCCATCAAACATCATCTTTAAGTTATATGCTTTAAACCCATTCCCGTTGATGATTTTTCAACTTGATCATGTGCTAAACCTTTAGTAAATGGATCTGCTAGGTTTTCAGCCGATTTGACATAATCTATGGTGATTACGCCAGTTGTGATCAAACTTCTAATGGTTTTATGTCGTCTTCTTATATGACGTAATTTACCATTATAGAGATTATTCAGTGCCCAAGCGATAGCCGATTGGCTATCACAGTGTACACGTAATGCTGGGACTGGTTTCTCCCACATTGGAATATCTTCCAGGAAATTTTGAAGCCATTCAGCTTCTTCTGCAGCTTTGTCTAAAGCAATGAATTCCGACTCCATGGTTGATCGTGCCAGTAGAGTTTTTTTGGAAGATTTCCATGATATTGCTGCACCTCCAAGGATAAAGACATATCCACTTGTGGATTTCGAGTTTTTGGAATCTGATATCCAGTTTGCGTCACTGTATCCTTCCAAAATTGGGGGTTCTTTCCCATAGTGTAGCCCATAACTCTTAGTGTATCGTACGTAGTTTAGTACTCTAGTTATGGCTTTCCAGTGTTTGTGACCTGGATTACTTGTGTAGTGACTTAGTACGTTTACCGCATGTGCTAGATCGGGTCTAGTACAATTGGTTAAGTACATAAGACTACCAATTACCCGTGTATACTTTACTTGTGACACAGCTTCACCTGAATTTTTAGTCAAGTGAAGTTGAGAGTCAACTGGAGTTTTTGCAGTCCCATTTGAGTAGTTCTTAAACCGTTCAAGTATCTTTTCAACATAGTGAGCTTGAGACAAAATGATTCCATATGAAGTTCTTGTGATTTTAATCCCGAGAATGACATCTGCTAGACCCATGTCTTTCATGTCAAACTTTCCACTAAGCATTTTCTTAGTTTGTTGGATAATGTCCTTATTGCTGCCAATAATTAGTATGTCATCTACGTACAAGCATAGTAATACATACCCACTATATATAGTTTTTATGTAGATGCATTTATCACATTCTTTGATGCTGAAGCCATTTGACATCATTGTGTTGTCAAATTTTTCATGCCATTGTTTTGGAGTTTGTTTAAGTCCGTATAATGACTTCACAAGTCTACAGAATTTGTGTTTGTCCCGGGACTACAAATCCTTCGGATTGTTCCATATATATCTCCTCTTCTAATTCAGCATATAGAAAAGCAGTTTTAACATCCATTTGATGGATTTCCAATTTTCTTAAGGCTGTAATGCCAATAAGCATTCGAGTTGAAGTTATTCTCGTTACTGGAGAATAGGTGTCAAAGAAATCCAGACTCTCTTTTTGTCGGAATCCTTGCACCACAAATATGGCCTTGTACTTATCAATTGAGCCATCAGTCTTCAATTTTGTTTTGAAGATCCATGTACACCCTAGTGCTTTAAACCCTTCAGGTAAATCAGTTTTTTCATATGTATGATTTTGCTGAATAGAGTCGAACTCACTGTTGACAGCTTCCTTCCAAAAAAGTGTGTCAGGTGTAGTCATAGCTTCAATAAATATTATTGGTTCATTCCCTGTGAGAAAGACCATCATGAAGTCAGAACCGGAAGATTTTTCTTTACGAGCTCTTTTGCTTCGTCTAGGTTCATTTTCTTCGTCTGCTTCGGTTACTGAAACGCCAGAAATACTAGCCTTATTTATAGAGGTGGTGGTGTTTTTCTCTTCCCGAGTACGTTTTAGATTTTGTGATACTTTTCGTTTCGTCAACTTGCTCATTTATAATTGGTTTTAATTTGAGTGCTTATGCAATTTAATATTGTATCAAAGTCCGACTTTGATCTAAGTAGGATGGTCCAAATAAGTTATGTTACTGATCTCATTATTATAAAATTCAGTTTAAAATGAATCGGAAGAGTCATCATTTTTTTAAGGTATGTTATGAATCTCATATAAAAAATAAGATGATATTCTAGAATAACATACAAAGAGCATGTATTAATTTGCCAAATTTAATTTGACGACCATGAAAAAAAATGCAAATTCAACTAAGATCTGATTTTGGCTAGATATAAAAATTCATTGGACGTTTGTGTTTTTACACGTTTAAAAAGATGAAAATAAATTTTTGGTTTATGATTAGCAGGTTCTGGATCGAGACTCGTACCTTTTTTAGATTCGAGAATAGATTAATTTATATATTCTGTCTCAAGTGCCACTCGATCCTGCGACTTCTAGATTTCGTCTTTGTTATTTTTTCAGTTGAGCTAGCGACACTTGGTAGGATGAAAACAAATTAATTCATTAGATCCCACAAAGACGTTAGATGGTTAATATTAGGGATGTTAAAATAGACCTGAAAATCTGTGGGCTTAATGGGGTCATGTTAAACGGGCCAGCCCGTTTAGGCCCGTTTATTAAAATTTAGTTAAACGGATCAGCCCGTTTAGGCCCGTTTATTAAACAGGTTTAAGCTATAATAAACAGATAGTCCGTTTATTATTTAAAAAAAATATAAATTCTTAAGCAAAATGACATCATTTAATTATTTTGTTTTAGGTTTTACATTTTCTGAGTTTGAGTCATTCGACTGTCGACTGTATTTAAGGGATTCAAGTCTTTTTTTCAAAACCTATGTACAAATTAGAAGGTACGAATTTGAGTGTATAAATAGGAAGATTCCTTTAAAAAACATTACTAATTTGATTATTTTAGGATATTCATAACACCAAATAATTAATATATATGATATTATACTATATTTTGATTTTTAAAAAATTCCCACAAAATTGCCTTATTTTAAGAAAAATACAAAATTAGCAACATATTTAATTTGTCGATCTATTTTAAAGCTTAATTAATAAACATGATTCATCCACATTGATATACTATATTGGGAAAGCTATATTGTATAGAACATTTATTCATTGAGTTATAATTTAAGTGAAATCAAATATATTTTAAATTTGTAGTTGAGTTATATTATACAATCCAAAATAGATGCAAAGTTATTAATTTTAAAAAATCAAGTAAATTATTTTAATATATTGGTTTTTATGTTTTTTTTTTTGTCTAAGTTGTATAAAAATAAAATAAAGTTGATAAACAAGAACAAAAGAAATCAAATAGCAAAAAAATAAATAAATGGGCCCAAACGGGCTTATATATGCCAGGCGGGCTTCAATGTAAATGGGCCTTAAAGGGCACACACTTAAACGGGCGGGGCTAAACGGACGGGACTAAACGGGCTCGGACCTAAACCGCTAGATCTAAACGGGCCGGGCCTGCCTTTTTTAACATCCCTAGTTTATACATATCTATGGTTATCGACATATCGCATACATACTACAAAATATTATAATAGTAGATTGCAAAATTATAATCTTATGATGTTTGTTCGAACCGGATTTAGCACGCCCGCCAAACAGTGCATTTATAGAGCGGAGACTCAAACCGATCGTCACGGATACGGCCGAGGTGGTCATTGGACCATGTAGGTCGCCTAACCACCAAGGTTCAATACGAGATCGACGTGTACATCGGCCTTGTCTCGACGACGATGAGCTGAGTGAGCATTGGCGTTGAGGTCGGTAGACGAGATGGTAGGTCGGCAAGGATGAGCGACGAACTGGGAGATGGGTTAATGGGTTTTGTTAAGATCACAGATGCGCCTTGGAAGGCTGCCTACGTACCCTCAGAGTGGGATCAAGCCGATCGTAGTTCACATTACATGTATTAGGTCGTCCATCTGGGAGACAGTTCAGGTCGTCCATCTGGAAGGCAGCTCATGTCGTCCATCTGGAAGACAGCTCAGGTCGTCATCTAGAAGGCAGGTCAAGTCGTCCATCTGGAAGACAGCTCAGGTCATCCATCTAGAAGGCAGCTCAGGTCGTCCATCTGGAAGACATCTCAGGTCGCCCATCTGGGAGACATCTCACGTCGTCCATCTGGAAGGCAGCTCAGGTCGTCCATCTGGAAGACAGCTCAAGTCGTCCATTGGGAGACAGCTCAGGTCGTTCATCTGGAAGACAGCTCATGTCGCCCATCTGGGAGACAACTCATGTCGTCCATCTAGAAGACAGTTCAGGTCGTCCATCTGGGAGACAGTTCAGGTCGTCCATCTGGGAGACAGATCATGTTGTCCATCTGGAAGGCAGCTGAGGTTGTCTATCTGGAAGACAGCTCAGGTCGTCCATCTGGGAGACAGCTCATGTCGTCCATCTGGACGGAGTAGCTAGTCTATTGTCTTAGCTCCCCTCCTTTTTTTCGGGGATCATTCCAAATAATGATGGTGGTCTTCTATTTATAGTTGAATAAGTCGGTCGGGACATGTGAAAAGTAAGTACGTGTCGCTCATCCGTGCCTCCAAGTCGGTGGTCAACGGGTCAACATGTGGCTTGGACACGTGGTGGGCTCAAATTTCTTCCAGGTCGGCTGGCGGTTTGGGCTGAGTTGGGCCTTCATAATTTTTAATTTTGATGGGCCGAAATTGATTTGGACCTGAACAAGGGTGAGGGTTGTGCTAAGCCCACCACCCACAATGTTTCTTTGTAAACTTTGTACCGCCTATTTGAATTCATTTATCCATATGCAACAAACTCTTATTGTATCAAATTCAATACGTTTAATTTCATCAAGATTCTTTAAACGAATTAATTTGTCTGCGATTTCCACCAAGTGATCACATAATTGCTGAGGCTTGTAGAACATTGGCATATGATATGTTTCTTCTTTCTCCATAACTAAATTCATCGGAAAATTATTAATCATCCATCTTTGGTGTCACCAAGTGATCACATAATTGCTGAGGCTTGCAGAACATTGGCATATGATCTGTTTCTTCCATCTCCATAACTAAATTCATCGGAAAATTATTAATCATCCATCTTTGGTGTTCTTCTGGAATAGCTTTGTCCTCTTTGCAAAAGATGTAAGCTCGAGGAACAGATCCATAACCTTCATCCGAGAAGTTCTTTTTTTTTGATAAGTTCGCTCACAAACAATGATCCAGGCCTCTTTAGAAACAATCCCAGTTCAAGATCCTAAACCAAGATTACAACATCACCATAAGAACTAACATTTTTTGTATTAGTTCGGTGTAGAACTACTTCGGCCATGATCTTGAAAAAGAAAATCATGTTTACACATGTTTTTGCGATTGACCCACTAATATTTATATTAACGATTATAATTTTAATTTAGTTTTAAAAAAATTCTAAAAATTTAATTCTTTAGTTTAAAAATTAAAGTTAAAAAACTATTAATTTTATGTTATTATTTGAAATTTGAACTAGTCGTGCTATATTTGAAAGCAAAATTTAAAAGTGTTTTATTTTAGAAAATTGCCAATATATTTTTGTTTTCTTCTGTCGCAATATATAATTACGAGACCACAAAAAATCAAAAATGATATATTTTTAAAATATGCAAAAAAATTGTATTTTACTCTTTTTATTAATAAGAAAAACTTTTAAAAAATCAATCTAGTGATTCAATAATTATCCCACAAGCATTGTCGGTTTGTTTAATAGAGGAAATAATAAATTTAAAAAACTATTAAATCTTAATTTAAAAATGAAAAGACTTATATATACAATATTTGTTTTCTTCTGGTGCAATAATTAGGAGATCACGAAAAATCTTCTTCTTTTTTTTTTTGTCGGCAGGAGATCACGAAAACTCTAAAGTATTTTACTTCTTTTAATTAATAAGAAAAACTTTTAAAAAATCAATCATGCCGGTAAAGCAGCAGCAGTGATAAACGGGAAAGCAGCAGTGATAGGGTTCTTGCTGCTGTTAGATTTTGAGCTATTGACAGGTAAAGGTCTATTGAAGGGGACAGGATTCTTGGACTTCCTTTACTCTGCTTCAGATGCTTTCAAGTAGTGATATATAAATATATTTGGTCTGGTTTTGCTTACCTCCTTGTGCAATTTGTGGATGCATTACCCAACAAATGGAGAAACAAACATACTTTAGTGACAACTCACACCATGTCTTAGTATATGAATCACATATATAGAGATGTCTGCATTGTCCTTGTTTGTGTTTTACTTCTTTATATGAGATATTCTTTGTTCTCCGTGAGTTAAAATTATGATCTTCAAGCTTTCCACTAACTGTTGTGTTCGACTCTGCATCCTTTCTTCCTTTGATTTTGGTTTCTTTTTATTTTTTTGAACCTGAATAACAAAAACTTTCACCAAGATTATGAGTTTGATTGGTAAGGTATACCGTTTGGAAAGAATATTCTAAACATCCAATATGATCGACCCATAATTTCGGGATATTAAAGAAGAAAGGGAGGTCTTAATTTGTAGATAGTGAAGGAGAGAGTTTGTTTAATTAAAAACTTTTAAAAAATCAATCTAGTGATTCAATGATGATCCCAAAAGCATTCCGGTTTGATGTCGGTTTGTTTAACAAAGGTTAAAATTGAAAACATATTGGTAAGTATATATAATTTATGATATAAATGAAATTACCTCAGTTGGAGACAGCTGATAGAGACCGAGCTTCATGAACTTACGGCTGAAGAACATACTCAGCCCGGAACTGTCTGAGCCGTATGGTTCGAATTCGGTGCACATCCATGATTCTTGTGGCATCTTGCTTCCAAACTTTTACGTAATAAAAAAAAAAAAAACTCTATTAAATATACAAGAAAATATCAAATCTTGCGGTGCTAAAACTCTGATGTTAACAATCTAACATCGAAAGTTAGATGACTTATCGTAATATATAAAGAGCATTAGTCAATTTGCTCATTTATAATTGGTTTTAATTTGAGTGCTTATGCAATTTAATATTGTATCAAAGTCCGACTTTGATCTAAGTAGGATGGTCCAAATAAGTTATGTTACTGATCTCATTATTATGGAATTCAGTTTAAAATGAATCGGAAGAGCCATCATTTTTTTAAAGGTATGTTATGAATCTCATATAAAAAATAAGATGATATTCTAGAATAACATACAAAGAGCATGTATTAATTTGCCAAACTTAATTGACGACCATGAAAAAAAAAAAAAAAAATTCAACTAAGATCTGATTTTGGCTAGATATAAAAATTCATTGGACGTTTGTGTTTTTACACGTTTAAAAAGATGAAAATAAATTTTTGGTTTATGATTAGCAGGTTCTGGATCGAGACTCGTACTTTTTTTAGATTCGAGAATAGATTAATTTATATATTCTGTCTCAAGTGCCACTCGATCCTGCGACTTCTAGATTTCGTCCTTGTTATTTTTTCAGTTGAGCTAGCGACACTTGGTAGGATGAAAACAAATTAATTCATTAGATCCCACAAAGACGTTAGATGGTTAATACTAGGGATGTTAAAATGGACCTGAAAACCTGTGGGCTTAATGGGGTCATGTTAAACGGGCCAGCCCGTTTAGGTCCGTTTATTAAAATGTAGTTAAACGGATCAGCCCGTTTAGGCGCGTTTATTAAACAGGTTTAAGCTATAATAAACAGATAGCCCGTTTAAACCCGTTTATTATTTTTTTATTTTTTTAAAAAAAATATTCTTAAGCAAAATGACATCATTTAATTATTTTGTTTTAGGTTTTATATTTTCTCAGTTGAGTCATTCGACTGCCGACTGTATTTAAGGGATTCATGTCTTTTTTTTAAAACCTATGTATAATTTAGAAGGTAAGAATTTGAGTGTATAAATAGGAAGATTCCTTTAAAAAAACATTACTAATTTGATTATTTTAGGATATTCATAACACCAAATAATTAATATATATGATATTATACTATATTTTGATTTTTTTAAAACTTCCAGCGAAATTGCCTTATTTTAAGAAAAATGTAAAATTAGAAACATATTTAATTTGCCGATCTATTTTAAAGCTTAATTAATAAACATGATTCATCCAAATTGATATACTATATTGGGAAAGCTATATTGTATCGAACATTTTTTCATTGAGTTATAATTTAAGTGAAATCAAACATATTTTAAATTTGTTGTTGAGTTATATTATACAATGCAAAATAGATGCAAAGTTATTAATTCAAAAAAATCAAGTAAATTATTTTAATATATTGGTTTTTATGTTATTTTTTTTTGTCTAAGTTGTATAAAAATAAAATAAGTTAATAAACAAAAATAAAAGAAATCAGATAGCAAAAAAATAAATAAATGGGCCCAAACGGGCCTATATATGCCAGGCGGGCTTTAATGTAAATGGGCATTAAAGGGAACACACTTAAACGGGCGGGACTAAACGGGCTCGAACCTAAACGGCTGGATCTAAACGGGCCAGTCCCGCCCTTTTTAACATCCCTAGTTAATACATATCTATCGTTATCGACATATCGCATACGGACCACGAAAAATTATAATAGTAGATTGCAAAATTATAATCTTATGATGTTTGTTCGAACCGGATTTAGCACGCCCGCCAAACAGTGCATTTATAGAGCGGGGACTCAAACCGAGCGTCACGGATACGGCCGAGGTGGTCATTGGACCGAGTAGGTCACCTAACCACCAAGGTTCGATACGAGATCGACGTGTACATCGGCCTTGTCTCGACGACGATGAGCTGAGTGAGCATTGGCGTTGAGGTCGGCAGACGAGATGGTAGGTCGGCAAGGATGAGCGACGAACCGGGAGATGGGTTAATGGGTTTTGTTAAGATCACAGATGCGCCTTGGAAGGCTACCTACGTATCCTCAGAGTGGGATCAAGCCGATCGTAGTTCACATTACATGTATTAGGTCGTCCATCTGGGAGACTACTCAGGTCGTCCATTTGGAAGGCAGCTCATGTCGTCCATTTGGAAGACAGCTCAGGTCGTCATCTGGAAGGCAGGTCAAGTCGTCCATCTGGAAGATAGCTCAGGTCGTCCATCTGGAAGGCAGTTCAGGTCGTCCATCTGGAACACATCTCAGGTCGCCCATCTGGGAGACATCTCAGGTCGTCCATCTGGAAGGCAGCTCAGGTCGTCCATCTGGAAGACAGCTCAAGTCGTCCATTGGGAGACAGCTCAGGTTGTCCATCTGAAAGACAGCTCATGTCGCCCATCTGGGAGACAACTCAGGTCGTCCATCTAGAAGACAGCTCAGGTCGTCCATCTGGGAGACAGCTCAGGTCGTCCATCTGGAAGACAGATCAGGTCGTCCATCTGGAAGGCAGCTCAGGTTGTCTATCTGGAAGACAGCTCAGGTCATCCATCTGGGCGACAGCTCATGTCGTCCATCTGGACGGAGTAGCTAGTCTATTGTCTTAGCTCCCCTCCTTTTTTTTCGGGGATCATTCCAAATAATGATGGTGGTCTTCTATTTATAGTTGAATAAGTCGGTCGGGACATGTGTAAAGTAAGTACGTGTCGCTCATCCGTGCCTCCAGATCGGTGGTCAACAGGTCGACATGTGGCTTAGACACGTGGCGGGCTCAGATTTCTTCCGGGTCGGCTGGCGGTTTGGGCTGAGTTGGCCTTCATAATTTTTAATTTTGATTGGCCGAAATTGATTTGGGCCTGAACTAGGGTGAGGGTTGTGCTAAGCCCACCACCCACAATGTTTCTTTGTACCACCTATTTGAATTCATTTATCCATATGCAACAAACTCTTATTGTATCAAATTCAATACGTTTAATTTCATCAAGATTCTTTAGAACATTGGCATATGATATGTTTCTTCTTTCTCTATAACTAAATTCATCGGAAAATTATTAATCATCCATCTTTGGTGTCACCAAGTGATCACATAATTGCTGAGGCTTGCAGAACATTGGCATATGATCTGTTTCTTCCATCTCCATAACTAAATTCATCGGAAAATTATTAATCATCCATTTTTGGTATTCTTCTGGAATAGCTTTGTCCTCTTTGCACAAGATGTAAGCTCGAGGAACAGATCCATAACCTTCATCCGAGAAGTTTTTTTTTTGATAAGTTCGCTCACAAACAATGATCCACGCCTCTTTAGAAGTAATCTCAGTTCAAGATCCTAAACCAAGATTACAACATCACCATAAGAACTAACCTTTTTTGTATTAGTTCGCTGTAGAACTACTTCGGTCATGATCTTAAAAAAGAAAATCATGTTTACACATGTTTTTGCGATTGACCCACTAATATTTATATTAACTATTATAATTTTAATTTAGTTTTAAAAAAATTCTAAAAATTTAATTCTTTAGTTTTAAAATTAAAGTTAAAAAACTATTAAAATCTTAATTTAAAAATGTAAAATTCTAATATAGACAATAGATTTTGAGAAATATCATAAAATAACATAAAATTTACATAAAGATTAACGTTCCAAAAATATGACAAATCATTTTGTAAAAAGCAGATTTATATTTAAAAATTGCAAACAAAGTAAAAAACTTTATATTTGGGTTCTCCCATTCTAATTTATGATTTAAATTTCTCGTATAAAAAAGTTTTAAAATATTTTTATATTAATTTTATGTTATTATTTGAAATTTGAACTAGTCGTGCTATATTTGAAAGCAAAATTTAAAAGTGTTTTATTTTAGAAAATTGCCAATATATTTTTGTTTTCTTCTGTCGCAATATATAATTACGAGACCACAAAAAATCAAAAATGATATATTTTTAAAATATGCAAAAAAATTGTATTTTACTCTTTTTATTAATAAGAAAAACTTTTAAAAAATCAATCTAGTGATTCAATAATTATCCCACAAGCATTGTCGGTTTGTTTAATAGAGGAAATAATAAATTTAAAAAACTATTAAATCTTAATTTAAAAATGAAAAGACTTATATATACAATATTTGTTTTCTTCTGGTGCAATAATTAGGAGATCACGAAAAATCTTCTTCTTTTTTTTTTTGTCGGCAGGAGATCACGAAAACTCTAAAGTATTTTACTTCTTTTAATTAATAAGAAAAACTTTTAAAAAATCAATCATGCCGGTAAAGCAGCAGCAGTGATAAACGGGAAAGCAGCAGTGATAGGGTTCTTGCTGCTGTTAGATTTTGAGCTATTGACAGGTAAAGGTCTATTGAAGGGGACAGGATTCTTGGACTTCCTTTACTCTGCTTCAGATGCTTTCAAGTAGTGATATATAAATATATTTGGTCTGGTTTTGCTTACCTCCTTGTGCAATTTGTGGATGCATTACCCAACAAATGGAGAAACAAACATACTTTAGTGACAACTCACACCATGTCTTAGTATATGAATCACATATATAGAGATGTCTGCATTGTCCTTGTTTGTGTTTTACTTCTTTATATGAGATATTCTTTGTTCTCCGTGAGTTAAAATTATGATCTTCAAGCTTTCCACTAACTGTTGTGTTCGACTCTGCATCCTTTCTTCCTTTGATTTTGGTTTCTTTTTATTTTTTTGAACCTGAATAACAAAAACTTTCACCAAGATTATGAGTTTGATTGGTAAGGTATACCGTTTGGAAAGAATATTCTAAACATCCAATATGATCGACCCATAATTTCGGGATATTAAAGAAGAAAGGGAGGTCTTAATTTGTAGATAGTGAAGGAGAGAGTTTGTTTAATTAAAAACTTTTAAAAAATCAATCTAGTGATTCAATGATGATCCCAAAAGCATTCCGGTTTGATGTCGGTTTGTTTAACAAAGGTTAAAATTGAAAACATATTGGTAAGTATATATAATTTATGATATAAATGAAATTACCTCAGTTGGAGACAGCTGATAGAGACCGAGCTTCATGAACTTACGGCTGAAGAACATACTCAGCCCGGAACTGTCTGAGCCGTATGGTTCGAATTCGGTGCACATCCATGATTCTTGTGGCATCTTGCTTCCAAACTTTTACGTAATAAAAAAAAAAACAACTCTATTAAATATACAAGAAAATATCAAATCTTGCGGTGCTAAAACTCTGATGTTAACAATCTAACATCGAAAGTTAGATGACTTATCGTAATATATAAAGAGCATTAGTCAATTTGCTCATTTATAATTGGTTTTAATTTGAGTGCTTATGCAATTTAATATTGTATCAAAGTCCGACTTTGATCTAAGTAGGATGGTCCAAATAAGTTATGTTACTGATCTCATTATTATGGAATTCAGTTTAAAATGAATCGGAAGAGCCATCATTTTTTTAAAGGTATGTTATGAATCTCATATAAAAAATAAGATGATATTCTAGAATAACATACAAAGAGCATGTATTAATTTGCCAAACTTAATTGTCGACCATGAAAAAAAAAATGAAAATTCAACTAAGATCTGATTTTGGCTAGATATAAAAATTCATTGGACGTTTGTGTTTTTACACGTTTAAAAAGATGAAAATAAATTTTTGGTTTATGATTAGTAGGTTCTGGATCGAGACTCGTACCTTTTTTAGATTCGAGAATAGATTAATTTATATATTCTGTCTCAAGTGTCACTCGATCATGCGACTTCTAGATTTCGTCCTTGTTATTTTTTCAGTTGAGCTAGCGACACTTGGTAGGATGAAAACAAATTAATTCATTAGATCCCACAAAGACGTTAGATGGTTAATACTAGGGATGTTAAAATGGACCTGAAAACCTATGGGCTTAATGGGGTCATGTTAAACGGGCCAGCCCGTTTAGGTCCGTTTATTAAAATGTAGTTAAACGGATCAGCCCGTTTAGGCGCGTTTATTAAACGGGTTTAAGCTATAATAAACATATAGCCCGTTTAAACCCGTTTATTATTTTTTTATTTTTTTTTTAAAATATTCTTAAGCAAAATGACATCATTTAATTATTTTGTTTTAGGTTTTATATTTTCTCAGTTGAGTCATTCGACTGCCGACTGTATTTAAAGGATTCATGTCTTTTTTTTAAAACCTATGTATAATTTAGAAGGTAAAAATTTGAGTTTATAAATAGGAAGATTCCTTTAAAAAAACATTACTAATTTGATTATTTTAGGATATTCATAACACCAAATAATAAATATATATGATATTATACTATATTTTGATTTTTTAAAAAAATTCCAGCAAAATTGCCTTTTTTAAGAAAAATGTAAAATTAGAAACATATTTAATTTGTCGATCTATTTTAAAGCTTAATTAATAAACATGATTCATCCAAATTGATATACTACTATATTGGGAAAGCTATATTGTATCGAACATTTTTTCATTGAGTTATAATTTAAGTGAAATCAAACATATTTTAAATTTGTTGTTGAGTTATATTATACAATGCAAAATAGATGCAAAGTTATTAATTCAAAAAAATCAAGTAAATTATTTCAATATATTGGTTTTTATGTTATTTTTTTTGTCTAAGTTGTATAAAAATAAAATAAAGTTAATAAACAAAAATAAAAGAAATCAGATAGCAAAAAAAAAAAAAAATGGGCCCAAACGGGCCTATATATGCCAGACGGGCTTTAATGTAAACGGGCATTAAAGGGAACACACTTAAACTGACACACACTTAAACGGGCGGGACTAAACGGTCTCGAACCTAAACGGCTGGATCTAAACGGGTCAGTCCCGTCCTTTTTAACATCCCTAGTTAATACATATCTATCGTTATCGACATATCGCATACGGACCACGAAAAAATATAATAGTAGATTGCAAAATTATAATCTTATGATGTTTGTTCGAACCGGATTTAGCACGCCCGCCAAACAGTGCATTTATAGAGCGAGACTCAAACCGATCGTCATAGATACGGCCGAGGTGGTCATTGGACCAGGTAGGTCGCCTAACCACCAAGGTTCGATACAAAATCGACGTGTACATCGGCCTTGTCTGGACGACGATGAGCTGAGTGAGCATTGGCGTTGAGGTCGGCAAACGAGATGGTAGGTCGGCAAGGATGAGCGACGAACCGGGAGATGGGTTAATGGGTTTTGTTAAGATCAGAGATGCGCTTTGGAAGGCTGCCTATGTACCCTCAGAGTGGGATCAAGTCGATCGTAGTTCACATTACATGTATTAGGTCGTCCATCTGGGAGACAGCTCAGGTCGTCCATCTGGAAGGCAGCTCATGTCGTCCATCTAGAAGACAGCTCATGTCGTCATCTAGAAGGCAGGTCAAGTCGTCCATCTGGAAGACAGCTCAGGTCGTCCATCTGGAAGGCAGCCCAAGTCGTCCATCTGGAAGACATCTCAGGTCGCCCATCTGGGAGACATCTCAGGTCGTCCATCTGGAAGGCAGCTCAGGTCGTCCATCTGGAAGACATCTTAAGTCGTCCATTGGGAGACAGCTCAGGTCGTCCATCTAGAAGACAGCTCATGTCGCCCATCTGGGAGACAACTCAGGTCTTCCATCTGGAAGACAGCCCAGGTCGTCCATCTGGGAGACAGCTCAGGTCGTCCATCTGGAAGACAACTCATGTCGTCCATCTGGAAGACAGCTCATGTCGTCCATCTGGAAGACATCTCATGTCGTCCATCTGGGAGACAGCACAGGTCGCCCATTTGGGAGACAGATCAGGTCATCCATCTGGAAGACAGCTCATGTCGTCTATCTGGAAGACAGCTTAGGTCGTCCATCTGGGAGACAGCGTATGTCGTCCATCTGGGCGGAGCAGCTAGTCTATTGTCTTAGCTCCCCTCCTTTTTTTCGGGGATCATTCCAAATAATGATGGTGGTCTTCTATTTATAGTTGAATAAGTCGGTCGGGACATGTGGAAAGTAAGTACGTGTCGCTCATCCGTGCCTCCAGGTCGGTGGTCAACAGGTCGACATTTGGCTTGGACACTTGGTGGGCTCAGATTTCTTCCAGGTCGGCTGGCGGTTTGGGCTGAGTTGGGCCTTCATAATTTTTAATTTTGATGGGCCGAAATTGATTTGGGCCTGAACTAGGGTGAGGGTTGTGCTAAGCCCACCACCCACAATGTTTCTTTGTAAACTTTGTACCGCCTATTTGAATTCATTTATCCATATGCAACAAACCCTTATTGTATCAAATTCAATACGTTTAATTTCATCAAGATTCTTTAAACGAATTAATTTGTCTGCGATTTCCACCAAGTGATCACAGAATTGCTGAGGCTTGCAGAACATTGGCATATGATCTGTTTCTTCCTTCTCCATAACTAAATTCATCGGAAAATTAATAATCATCCATCTTCGGTGCCACCAAGTGATCACATAATTGCTGAGGCTTGCCGAACATTGGCATATGATCTGTTTCTTCCATCTCCATAACTAAATTCATCAGAAAATTAGTAATCATCCATCTTTGGTGTTCTTCTGGAATAGCTTTGTCCTCTTTGCACAAGATGTAAACTCGAGGAACAGATCCATAACCTTCATCCGAGAAGTTCTTTTTTTGATAAGTTCGCTCACAAACAATTATCCAGGCCTCTTTAGAAGCAATCTCAGTTCAATATCCTAAACCAAGATTACAACATCACCATAAAAACTAACCTTTTTTGTATTCGTTCGGTGTAGAACTACTTCGGCCATGATCTTGAAAAAAAAAATCATGTTTACACATGTTTTTGCGATTGACCCACTAATATTTATATTAACTATTATAATTTTAATTTAGTTTTAAATAAATTCTAAAAATTTAATTATTTAGTTTACAAAAATGATCACAGAGTTGCTGAGGTTTGCCGAACATTAGTATATGATCTGTTTCTTCCATCTCCATAACAAAATTCACTGGAAAATTATTAATCATCCATCTTTGGTGTTCTTCTGGAATAGCTTTGTCCTCTTTGCACAAGATGTAAGCTCGAGGAACCGATCCACAACCTTCATCCGAGAAGTTCTTCATCTTTAATACTTTTTTTTGTATTAGTTCGGTGTAGGACTACTTCTCGAAAAAGAAAATCAGGTTTACACATGTTTTTGGGATCGATCCACTATCATTTATATTAACTATATTATAATTTTAGTTAGTTTTACAAAAATTCTCAAAATTTAATTATTTAGTTTAAAAATTAAAGTTTTTAAAAACTATTAAAATCTTAGTTTAAAAATTAAAATTCTTAAAAATGTAAAATTCTTATTTATATTTTGAGAAATACTTTAAAATAACATAAAATTTAGTTTTTTTTCTAAACCTAGCACCAAAATATTAAAGTTCCAAAAATAACACAAATCATTTTGTAAAAACAGATTTATATTTTAAAAATTACAAACAAAGTAAAAACTTTATATTTGGGTTCTCCCATTCTAATTTATGCTTTAAATTTCCCCTCTAAAAAAAGTTTTCAAATATTTTTATATCAATTTATGTTATTATTTGAAATTTGAACGAGTTGTGCTATATTTGAAAGCAAAATTTAATGTGTTCTATTTAGAGAATCCCCAATATATTTTTGTTTTCTTCTGTCGCAATAATTACGAGACCACAAAAAGTCAAAAGTGATATATTTTAAAAATATGCAAAAATTGTATTTTACCTTTTTTATTAATAAGAAAAACTTTTTAAAAAGTCAATCTTTTTTTTTAACACTGAGTTCAAACCAAGGACGATCCACGCACAGTTTGGTACATAACAGAAGTCAAACCCAGAGAGAAAAACCATACAAACAATGTAAGTCAAACCCAGAGAAAAACCAGAGAGAAAAACCATACAAACAATGTAGAGCCATGATTGCCACGCTAGCTATGCAGCATTAGTGTGGGAAGGGTGGTTGTCAATTGTCCTTGCCGCTTCGGTGGATATCAAATCACTCAGCCAGCTAGGTTCTTTCCTTGCAATATAGGAATGGAGTCTGTTGTCACCAGCATTCTTGTTTGATGTCGGTTTGTTTAATAGAGGAATTAATAAAATTAAAAAACTATTAAATCTTAATTTAAAAATGAAAAATTCTTATATAGACAACATATATTTGTTTTTTTCTGGTGCAATAATTAGGAGATCACGAAAAGTCTAAAGTATTTTACATCTTTTAATTAACTAGGTGTCTAACTCGCGACTTAAGGCGCGGGTTAATATCTTAAAACCGAATAAACATAACACAAAGATTAACTATCTCAAACCGAAACCTAAATAATTCCAAAAATTAAAAACATGAAAACCAAAACCAATGAAATGTATAAAAGTCACAAACAAAATAAAACTACGACAAACGCGAGTTCTTATAGATATTCTGAAACACGTCTTTGTAGATAACGTTCATTGTCTTACGTTGTGGTTTCCCATTGGAATCAGTATTAGAATCTTCAATCCTTCCCTCGACGTAACCCTAGAGACAGCAACATAAAGCTAACCATGACAAAACACCAGCTTAGATAAGTACAACCCAACTTTTTGCAGAGTTTGACCCTGAATTTTATTAATCGTCATAGCAAACGCTATAGCAATGAGAAATTGTCTACGCCGCATTCTAGAGGGAACCTTACCTCCGGAGGCGAAACAAACATTCTAGGTATAAGAACATTTTTGCCGACTTTATCACCGCTTATAAGGCTAGTCTCGATAACATGTTTGCTAACTGAGTAATAAGCAATCTTGTCCCATTACATAAACCGCCTCTAGGGTCAATGTTCCTTAAGCAACATGATCGGAACACCAATCTTCAACTTTATACAGTGATTTGGCAAGCCGGATACCTTGATACTGTTTAGATATTCTTGAGTATAAATCATATCATCGATCTTCCTTGTGTCTGAAGTATCAATGCTATCAGAACTAAGATATTCATGTTCATCACCTGAAGTAAAAAATAAAAAGTTATATCGAATTGAAGTTAAGAATCATACACGTTCACAAAAACACACAATAATTACATGCGAGCTGTGACAACATAAATCATTTATAACATCTACATCTTGATTACGGGGACTCAGTATAGCCCTTTACTGGAAAAATTTAGGGTCACGTGTCGTTGCATGCGTTCGACCGTAAACCTCAATTACAATATTTTTCACGGGATCGCCATCTTCAGTTATCAATAAATCCGATGGGATATCGATCTCAACTTCTCCCGTATTGGGCTCATTAATTTTTCCATCATCGATATCCAATATCCACTTTGCAAATTCTCTTAATTCTTGATCTATAACACTACCAGTGCCACAAAGAAGTCTCATATTCCTTTTTAGCTCCAGGTGCTTGCAATTAGACCAAATAGAAGAATAATTCACGGTTGCCAAAATAGTCTCTGAGCTGTTACCACCGACAATAACATGTAACATCTGCCTAAAATCTCCTCCGAAAACAACCACTTTACCACCAAATACCTTATTACACTTTAGTATATCACGCATGGTCTGGTCGAGCGTCTCGAAACAATGCTTGTTCATCATTGGAGCCTCGTCCCAAATAATAAGGCTAGCTACTTCAAGTAATTATGCTTGGTGTAACACAACACTTATTGAGCACAATGTATACTCGTTGACAACAATCGGGATCCCAAATCTAGAATAAGCCATTCGGCCTCCCTGCAACAACAATGCAGCAATTCTACTTGATGCAACATTAAGAACTATACGGCCTTTAGACCGAAGTGCGCCATGCGCGGGCATATAGGTTTCATAAACTAATCACATCATTAAGTTATTAACTTTGTTACTGATAAAAAACCAAACACAAATATAACANACCCCCCCCAACCCCCCCCCCCCCCCCCCCAAAAAAAAGGAAATAACTACCAATATTATTCATAACAACTTACGAAATAAAGTAATGGCAATCATAGACCTTGAGAAAATAATGAATAATGTTTCATTCACTCACATATTGTAATTACAAACGGTTCTCTCTCTCTGACTAATTCTTTTTTTATATCTCCATTACCGGAACACTATCTATTTTGTCGTAAGTGTCTCTCCTTCTAATCGGTTATTACTTGTCTTTTCCTTCTTCTTCTTTATCGTTTTTTTTCTTCTTCTTCTTAATCGTCTTTGACTTCTACTTCTTCTTCTTTATCACCTTTGTTTTCTTCAAAAATTCTTCTTCTTCTCTCNCGGACCGGACCGGTGGTCCGACCGGGTTGAACCACGAACCGGAAGCATTCCCGGGTTGGGTTGATTATAAAAACCAAGAGTAGTTGGACCGGTTAAAAAACCGGATTTGACCGCCAAAAAACCGGAAACCGGTGACCCATCGAACCGTGTCAAACCGTGTTCAATTATAAAAAAACTTAAAACATGTTTTTTGTATTTATTTCTTATGCTTTAAGCCAATATTCGATATTTTTAATTATTTTATCTTTTTTAAACGTATAACAGAGTTTCTATTAGATTATAACTTTTAGTCTTTTACGATTATTTTATTTTTCTCTCTCTGTAAATCATTACCGCACATCAATTCAAAGTCAAGGTATTGCATATTATGTTTTTTCTTTTAATAATTGCTACTCTAATTTATTTCAGTTTTGTTTTAGATTTAAATTATTGATTTTTTCTCGAATAATATAATTATTGAAGTTTTTATTTAGTACTTAATTATTTAGAGGTTATATATGTCGAGTATATAATTATTTTTAAAATATTATCAAACCCGGTCGAACCATATTAACCCATGACCCAAGAGTTTTCCCAGTTCAGTTGCCGGTCCGGTTTTAAAAACATTGGTTTTTCTTGATCCCGTCTTCAACCTCAAATTCTTATGCTTCGTCTTCTTCTCCTTATTCTTTATATTTCGTTTATCTTTTTCCTCGTATTTTCCTTTTTCCTTTTCATCGTATTCGGCTTATTCTTCTTCTTCATCACATTCGTCTTCTTCAACTCTTTCTTCCTCTTCTTCAATTATAAAAAAACTTAAAACATGTTTTTTGTGTTATCCATCTTTCTTTTTTCTTCCGGGTTTTATATGATTTTGTCTTCGTCTTTTTCCTCGTCTTTTCGACTTATTCGTCGTCTTTTTCGATTGTTTTCCTTTTTCTTCTTATGCGTCTTCGTCTCCTTTAACTTCTTCTTCTTCTTCTGGTTTTTGTTCTTCTTATTTTTAAATAGAATTTATAATTGATAATTACATGAACTTGTAGATAATCAGTTTCATTGAAGGTAGTATAATAATTCTTGTGAAATTAGGAAAGAAACTGTGAGATTTTTGGGCTAACATTTTTCTTTTTTGCTTATTATCCAATTTTATTTAATTTTTTTTTAAGAAAAAAATATTCAAATGATTTAATATTTCGTTGTCCCTAATTCTAATTTTATACACTTATCTAAATTGTTAGTCTAATTTATTTTTCATTACTCTAATTTTAATTCTTTCATCATTATGATCTTGACATTTTTAGAATTGGTATTTGAACGATTTACTTTTCCATTGATATTTTGATTCTTATCGTAATTTCTTACAAAAATATATTATGGCTAATTTTTTTTCGCTATAATTTTTGTAAAAATATATTATTCGGCTAATTTCTTTTTGATGTTGTCATGTATCTAACTAAAATTATGATAGTATTTTATCTTAGATTAATCGATCGAATTGGCTCAAAAGCTATAATTTATCCGATTGAATTGACAAAAATGGATAAAACTGGTTTAACTTAAGTTTGATGAATTGGTTCAGATGGTTGTTGAATATTTTGGTATAGATGGATTGGTTGATGATATAGAGCTTAGTTACATGTTGCCTAAGAAGATGTTAGTGAACATGTCAGAAGATACTCCTCCCGTTATCATGAATAACGATCGACAGTTAGAAAGTTTCTTTGAAATATGTTGATCTACCACTACAAGAAATTACCCTATTCCAGACGGCCAAATCCATCGGTATCCCGTCGGAAAGAGGCATTCCAGACGGATTTCCGACGGAATTAAGCCGTCGGTTTCATCTCCTCGGAAACAAAAATCCGTCGGAAACGCCTCGGAATATTTTGACCGATTTCTGATGGCTCATATTTCCGACGGATTTCCGAGAACTTGTCCGTCCGGGTTATTCCCAATGGATTTCTGAGAACTTGGCCGTCCGGTTTATTTCCGACGGATTCCCGAGGGACTCGGTTTGGAAATTGGTTAAGGTCGGTTTGGGAATCGGTTTTGAACCAATCAAAATTCTGTAATCTCTCGGAAATCCGTCGAAAATTTCCGACGGATTTCCGAGGAATTGGTTCGGGTATCGGTTGAGGTCGGTTTGGGGATCGGTTATGGTCTGATCAAAATTCTGTAGTCTGTCGGAAATACCTCGGAAATTTCCGAGGGATTTTATAAATATATTTTTTTAAATTTTTTTTATTAAATCATTATTTAATTTTATTATTAAATAAATTATTTAATTATTATATAATATATAAAAAAACGAAAATTATAAATTAGTTAATATTTAAAAATATTATTAAAAGTTTTAGAAATTGTTGGAAATTACAAAAAAAAAAAAATCAAAATTCATCACGAAAATCCGGAAACTTTTTTCTGAAGAATTCCGCCATTTTGTCGCTCCGGGATGTCTGACTCGAGAGCGTCTCCTCCAAGCCGTTACTTTCCCCTTCAGTTCTTCGTTTTGGCGGATAATGTCTTCATCCATCGGGAATCCGGCCGAAGAAGATGTGGATTGGGTCGCAATCTTACCCAACCCTGGCCGACGACCTTTTTTAACCGGTACCTCCTACAAAAACAATAGATCTAATTAACAAATAATATTCTAAATTTAAATAATAATTAATAATTAATTAACAAATACTTACTCCGAACACCAGGTCGTTGATCTCGACCCGAGTGAGGTCGTTGGAGTCGGAGAAGCCGCCGTCCTGCGATCTCTGGGTGATGATCTCGTCGTGCACCCTCGTTACATTTTCGACGATCTCCTTGACGACAGGATCTTGAATTTGGCCGGTCTTCTTGTTGGTGTGCGTCCTCTTCATCAATTTCAGATGATTCGGAACTTCACTATAACGCCCCGACCGCCCTTACCTGTGGGCCCCATGCCCTCTCTCGGCCCGTGGGCCCCACCCCCTGGTCCGACGGCCGGTGCGTTAGTCCGGGAGGCTTGTAATACTTGTTTTACTCACCCTGCAATCACCACGTGATCTTTTCCCCGTGTTTTGTCCTCACTCACACGATACCGCGAATCACTTCCCGGTAGGTCACCCATCCTTAAATTGCTCCAGCTCAAGCACGCTTAACTCTGGAGTTCTCTCTGGACAAGTGCCCGAAAAGATAAGTGCACTTTGGTGACATAGGTAGCCAAATCAATTCTTATAAGCCTCTCCGCCTATACCCGAAATCGGGATGTTACATTCACCGTCTTCCACCGTCTTGAAAATAATTAAAAACATTAGTTACTAATAAACATATTAAAAATGATATTTGTAAATAACTAAAAGCGTTAGAATACTAACCATTTCGATTTCCGTTTTCTTGAAGCTTTTCGCCCTGTTGTTGTGGACCGCGATTCCCTTCCCTTCTCGTTCACTCTTCTGGTTTTTGGAATTAGTCTGAGAAAGAGTTTCGGTCGCGGGCTCTTCCCAGTACGGGATGTAATCCTTCCACACCTCCGCGTTCAAGCCTTTTGGCTTATCTCCACCCCTTCTCCAAACTTTCTTCCACTCGTGCATGTTGCGCGAGAATTGCGTTTTGGCCTCCTTGAGAAATTCGACCTCCACCGTTTTCGTGATCCGCGGGTTCCAATTAAACTCTTGCTACAAAAAAAATATAAGTAAATATGTTAAATAAATTGAATAAATTAAATATATAACAAAAATTAAAGGAAATAAAACTTACCGCAAATGTTCGAAACCAAAGCTGTTGTTCGTCTGTCGGAACATCCAAAAATCTCTTGTGCGGTTTGTCGAGGATGGAGTGCAACATCCTCAGAACCGACTTGCTGATGCCATTCCCGGATATTCCAAACCTATAAAAAACAAACAAACGATAAATAAAAATCGGTAATTTAAAAAAAAACAATTATTAATTAGATAGAAAGAAAAGAAACATATTACCAAGTAGATCCCGGAATGCGGAGCTTCGGATCGAGAATTGTGAGTAATTCCCGTCCCGGTTGTTGAACTAGCTCCTCAACGATCATGATCGAAGGAGGAGCTACACTCTCACTGTCCGGAACAGGCGGCGCAAGAGGCACGTAAGGCGGTATAATGCTCGGATTAGCAGAATTGCTCCTCCGCCCCGCTTGCCTCGAACCGCCAGCACGGTCTTGATCGAATTGACTGTAAGACCTACAAAAATAAAAACAGAAAAACCGAATCATTTAAAAAAAACATATAAATAATGATAAATATTTTAATAAAAAATCAATACATTTTTTATAAAAATACATTTATAAATATTGTTTATTAAAATTAAATTTATTTAAAACATTTTTAATAAATAAATATATAAAAAAGTTTTACAAAATTTATTTATTAAAAAACGTTTTAAAAAATATTTATTTATGAAAATCGTTTTGTAAAAATAAATTTGTGAAAAACGTTTTAAAAATATTTATTCATAAAAAACCTTTTTACAACATATATTTATTAAAAACTTTTTTACAAAATATATTTATTTAAAAAAAAATTACAATATTCATTTATTAAAAAACGTTTACTAAATTCTATTTATATATATTTTTCAAAAAACGTTTTTACAATATTCTTTTTATAAATATATTTTCAAAAAATATTTTTTTATAAATACTATTTATAAGTATAATGGATGAAGGCATTGAAGATATTGGTGGAGTAAGTAAGCCAGGAGCAAGAAAAAAGCTCTTCAAAGGTAATCAAACAATTTTTGGAGGTAATTCTAAGAAAAGATTGGTACAAGCGATGGTTTCTCCTAGGAAAAAACAGGCTGCTAAGAATTCGGTTCATGTAGGAGAAGAATTATATCCGGGTGATTTAAAGGGTCCATCAAACCCGAAAACTAGTCTGAAAAATTCAAAATCTTGTTTGATTGATGCGGATCCTTAGTTGGAATTGTCAGGGTCTTGGGAATCGCTGGACAATAAGCTATCTTCGGGAGGTTTGGAAGAAACATAAACCAGAGTTCTTGTTCCTTTCAGAAACCAAGCAGGATTTTTCTTTTATGCAAAAATTTCAGTTTCACTTTGGTTATAATAAATTGTATACGGTTGAACCGTGCGGTGCGAGTGGTGGACTCGCCTTATTTTATGACAATTCTTTTAATGTTAATGTATTATTTTCAAGTAATCGAATAATTGATATTGAAGCAGTTATTCAAGGGAAAAAAGTTTTTCTATCCTTTATTTATGGTGACCCGGTCCCGAAATTGCGAGATCAAGTTTGGGAACGATTAACTCGGACTAGTTTATCCCGTTTGGAACAGTGGCTTATAATTGGTGATTTAAATGAAATATCCGGTAATAATGAGAAGCATGGAGGAAATTTACGACACACATCAACTTTCGTGTCTTTTAATCTAATGATAAGAAATTGCGGTTTTTTGGAGTTCCCGTGCTTAGGAAACACCATGTCATGGAGGGGACGACGGAATTCGAAGATAGTTCGATGTCGATTAGATAGGGCCTTAGCTAATGAAGATTGGCATGACATTTTTTCATGTTCTTATGTTGAATATTTGGCAATGATTGAGTCAGATCATAGGCCAATTGTTGCTACAATAGAGGATAAACTTCCCCAAAAACGAGCACAATTTTGGTTTGATAAACGGTGGATTGGTCGAGAAGGCTTAATGGATTCAATTTCCAAGGGATGGGAGATCAATCCGGGTGGAAACGATTCATCTTTGGTAGAAAAAATCAGTAGGTGTCGAAGGGAAATTTCCAAGTGGCGGAAAAATAACTTACCATTCGGTAAGGAGAAAATAAATGAGTTACAACGGGCATTAGAAGAGGCACAAAATGATGATACTAGGACTCAGGAGGAATTACTGGATATTACAGGGAAATTAAAAGAAGCATATCGAGACGAGGAGTTGTTCTGGCAACAGAAAAGTTGCACTCTATGGTTAACAGTGGGGGATAAAAATACAAACTTTTACCATGCACAAGTAAAGCAAAGAAGGGCGAGAAACCGGATAGTTGGTTTGCATAATGCCTTGGGAAGGTGGGTCTCATCTGAAAAGGAGGTTGAACAAGTGGCGGTAAGTTATTTTGATGAATGATTCTCATCTACCTCTCCGACGGAATTTGAGGATGCACTGAGTGAAATCTCGTCACTAGTTTCAGAGAACAATAATGAGATTCTTACGGCAATGGCTACCGAAGAGGAAGTACGTACTGCACTTTTTATGGTGCACCGGGAAAAAGCTCCGGGACTAGACGGAATGACAGCTTTATTTTTTCAACAATCTTGGCAAATAATAAAGGCGGATATTGTAGGATTGGTTAACGGTTTCCTTGAGACGGGGGTCTTTGATCAACGGTTGAATATGACAAATATCTGTCTAATCTCGAAGACAGAGAGACCCAGTCGGATGACAGAATTACAACCTATAAGCCTCTGTAATGTGGGATATAAAATCATTTCAAAGGTTTTATGCCAAAGGTTAAAGCGTCTGCTACCACACCTTATCTTAGAGACTCAATCAGCTTTTGTGTCAGGACGATTAATTTCAGATAATATTTTGATTGCTCAAGAAATGTTTCATGGATTACGAACCAATAAGTCATGCAAAGGCAAAAAACGGATATGAATAAAGCGTATGACCGGGTAGAATGGTCTTTTATTGAAAATCTTTTGAGAAAGTTTGGTTTTGCGGAGAAATGGATTACATGGATGATGTGGTGTATTAAATCAGTACAATACAAGGTCCTCATAAATGTTCAACCCAAAGGACGAGTAATCCCTAAGAGAGAGCTTCGTCAAGGCGACCCCTTATCACCTTATCTTTTTATACTTTGCACGGAGGTTTTAATAGCAAACATACGGAAAGCGGAAAGAGAGAAGTTACTCATGGGTTTAAAGGTTGCGAGAGCAAGCCCAGCAGTGTCACATCTACTTTTTTGCTGATGACAGTCTATTTTTCTGTAAGGCAACCAAAGATGAATGCCAGACCATCCTACACATACTTCAACAGTATGAGTCAGTGTCTGGGCAACAAATCAATTATGCTAAGTCTTCTTTACAATTTGGATACTCGGTAAATGATACGGTACAAAATGAGGTCAAGCAAATGCTAGGAATCTCTACCATTGGAGGTATGGGATCATATCTAGGCCTTCCGGAAAGTCTCGGAGGAGCAAAAAGCAAGATTTTTAATTTTGTCGCCGAGAGACAATCGGACCGAGTTAACGAATGGACGTCAAGGTTATTATCTAAAGGAGGTAAAGAGGTTCTAATCAAATCGGTGGCATCAGCAATGCCAACATACGTTATGTCATGTTTTAGGTTACCAAAATCTATAACCACAAAATTAACAAGTGCGGCGGCACGGTTTTGGTGGAATTCAAATGGACAACAAAAAGCAATGCATTGGTTAGCATGGAAAAAGTTATGTCGAAGTAAATCAGACGGGGGAATTGGTTTTCGAACAGTGGAGGACTTTAACACTGCGCTATTGGCAAAACAGTTATGGCGGCTGATGGATAAACCAGACTTATTGTTTGCGCGGGTTTTTAAGGGTCGATATTTTCGGAACACATACCCTTTAGACAATGTAAGATGCTACTCCCCGTCNGAATATGGGGTTGATAAATGCAATTATTGACCCGGCAGACGTGACGATTATTCGAAGTATGCCTATAAGCAGCACTTATAGACAAGATACTCTTGGATGGCACTATACGAAATCGGGAAGATATACGGTGAAGTCGGGATATCAGGTCGAACAACAAAACTCATATGACGGTACAAATATTTTCTATGGCCCGGATGTGAGGAAATTACAGGCCCATACATGGAAACTGAGATGTTCACCGAAATTACAACATTTTATTTGGCAAGCCATATCAAGATGTCTCTCGGTTTCAGCAAATTTAAGAGCTAGAGGGATTAATTGTGACACACGATGTGTGCGGTGTGGAGCGGAAGAGGAAACGATCAATCACGTCCTTTTTTAATGTCCCCCTGCTCTACAAACATGGGCACTTTCTCATATACCATCACCCTCGGGTGTTTTCCCAATGTCATCGGTGTTTTCTAATTTTGATTATCTTTTTTGGAGACTCCCAAGAGAAAATCAGAATAAAAAATTTCTTTGGATTGTGTGGTACATTTGGAAAACGAGAAATGATAAGGTGTTTTCGAATATGGATAGAAATCCACAAGAAACTTTGAAGCTTGCGGAATCGGAGGCAACAATCTGGGAAACGGCACAAAGTAGCGATCAAGCAATGATATCCCAAAGCTTTAGCCCTTCTCCGGCGATTCCACATTATGATGGATGGAAGTGCTATATTGATGGATCTTGGAAAGACACATATATTTTTTCGGGAATAGGATGGCATTGCTTTCAAGAAGGGGTGGAATGAACTATCGTAGGAGCAAGGAATTGACGAAGAAGTCTCTCTCCCCTACACGCGGGATTAGAAGCACTTATTTGGGCTATGCATTGTATGATTGCAAACCAAAAGATGGCGATAGCTTTTGGAACAGACTGCTCTGAGCTGGTGAAGATGGTGTCTACACCCGATGAGTGGCCGGCTTTCACATTACATTTGGAGGAATTCGTGAAGAGTAAGGAGGTGTTTACTTTTTTCTCTATCTCTCTCATCCCACGCGCAAACAACACAAAGGCGAACAAGCTAGCACTGAGTGCTCGCGTCTACCCATTAGATATTACTTATGTAAACTCGGTACCCCCGGTTTGGATCTCTGAACCGTTCTAGGTACTTAGGCTGTTGACAAAAAAAAAAAAAAAAGTATAATCACAAATTCAACAAAAAAAATAACTAACCTAATTAAATCTAATAATTCTAAAAATTTCAACAAAATATAATCTAAAATCTAATCACAAATTCAACATAAACCACACAAAAAATCCACAAATCCACAACAATCAAACTAACCTAAAAACCTAATCTAATCCACAAATTCCTCAACCTAATCTAACAAAAAAAAAAAAAAAATTTGTCACTTACATTGTAGGCGGCGGTTGCGGTGGGTGGCGACTGCGGTGGGCGGCGGCAACACGTAGGCGGCGGCGGTGGCCGGCGGCTGCGGTGGGCGAGCTCCCTCGGGAAGAAAAGAAGAAGAAAAAAAGAGTGTAAGGAAGAAGAGAGATGAGAGTAAGGAAGAAGAGAAGATCGAGAGAGAAGAGTTGAGAGAATTTAGAAGATCATAGAAGAAAATGAGGGAGAAGAAGACGAATCGCGTTGGTATAATTAAAGATTTCCGACGGACCGCTTCCCTCGGTAATCCGTCGGAAATCAAATTTAATTAACCGCTTCGGTTTCAATAAATTTTTGTTTGGCGGTTTACTTTCGCGGGCAAAATTTTACTTGGCAGTTTTTTTTCCGAGGGATTTTTGACGGACGTTGATATTTTGATGTTTTATACTTGGCAGTTTTTTTTCGGGTGAAACAATAAAATATCTAGGTCCGTCGGAAATCCGTCGGAAATTTCCGAGGGATTTCCGACGGGTTTAATGTTTAGGGTTTAGATTTTGAAGATTTCATAAATTTTAGTGTGTTTATAACCATTAGTGTTACATACTAATAAGAAAAACCTTTGAAAACCAAACAGAACAAGTCGTTTTCCATTTTCTAACAATCGATCGATCCACGAGATCAAGCTTTCATAAGAACACATATAACTTATAAGGACACTTACGAGTTTGATTAGGGTTTCAATTAAAAAGTTAAAAATGCTTCATTCTTGAAAAGATTTCACAGAAAGTAGTTTTAATTTGTTACTTCTAAATCTATCAAGACCTAACATGTTTAAAATCAGGCTAATTTGAGGGTTATAATCCTAAACCGTCGGAAATCCCTCGGAAATTTCCGAGGGATTTCCGACGGTTTAGGATTTTAGCCGAGGAACACTTACCCGGTGTAAGTTTTAGCCGAAGGAAATGAATTTTCCCTGGCTAAAATCATAACCCGTCGGGAATCCGTCGGAAATTTCTGAGGGATTTCCGACGGTTTAGGATTTAGCCGGATGTTTAGGATTTCCTTCGGCTAAAACATACACCGGGTAAGTGTTCCTCGGCTAAAATCCTAGCCCGTCGGAAATCCCTCAGAAATTTCCGACGGATTTCCGACGGGATAGGATTTTAGCTGAAACTAGCCCGGTGTCAGTTTTAGGCGGGGGATNCCGAGGGATTTCCGACGGACGTTGATATTTTGATGTTTTATACTTGGCAGTTTTATTTCGGGTGAAACAATAAAATATCTAGGTCCGTCGGAAATCCGTCGGAAATTTCCGAGGGATTTCCGACGGGTTTAATGTTTAGGGTTTAGATTTTGAAGATTTCATAAATTTTAGTGTGTTTATAACCATTAGTGTTACATACTAATAAGAAAAACCTTTGAAAACCAAACAGAACAAGTCGTTTTCCATTTTCTAACAATCGATCGATCCACGAGATCAAGCTTTCATAAGAACACATATAACTTATAAGGACACTTACGAGTTTGATTAGGGTTTCAATTAAAAAGTTAAAAATGCTTCATTCTTAAAAAGATTTCACAGAAAGTAGTTTTAATTTGTTACTTCTAGATCTATCAAGACCTAACATGTTTAAAATCAGGCTAATTTGAGGGTTATAATCCTAAACCGTCGGAAATCCCTCGGAAATTTCCGAGGGATTTCCGACGGTTTAGGATTTTAGCCGAGGAACACTTACCCGGTGTAAGTTTTAGCCGAAGGAAATGAATTTTCCCTGGCTAAAATCCTAACCCATCGGGAATCCGTCGGAAATTTCTGAGGGATTTCCGACGGTTTAGGATTTAGCCGGATGTTTAGGATTTCCTTCGGCTAAAACTTACACCGGGTAAGTGTTTCTCGGCTAAAATCCTAGCCCGTCGGAAATCCCTCGGAAATTTTCGACGGATTTCCGACGGGATAGGATTTTAGCTGAAACTAGCCCGGTGTCAGTTTTAGCCGGGGGATGTTTATTAAAAGACCAAGTATATACCCTTAAAATCATCAAGAAAAATGTCAATAATGTTTTACACAGAAAACAAATAAAAAATATAGAATCTCAAACATCAAAAACAAATTTTATACATAAAACAAATTAAGTTTCAACAAAATCTAATAATTCTAAAATTTTAGACAGAATCCGTCGTCGGAAATCCCTCAGAAACGGCGATCTCGAATCAGACTTTCGGATAAAAGCTGCCTCCGCATTTAATTGGGTAACTTTCAAATAAGACCTCATATTATCACTTATTTTCATATTTTTCCCAACTTTTTAAATTAAATTAATAACACCATCATTGGGAAACAACTAAAATTAATTACGTTGTTTGATTATTATGGGGGAGTCCAAACACTTTTACATTAATTGGCCGAGTGTATCGGCTAATTAATTATTATTTAAGTTTTAATTTATTATAAAAGAATATTTTATCCACCATTATCACTTAACCTAACGCCTAAGTAAAGAAAAGATAAAACAAAAGCTTTCTTTCAAAGGGATTTCCGACGGGTTTATGATTTTAGCCTTGGCAAATTAATTCACAACTCCCGGTGTAAGTTTTCCTCTGCTAAAATACTAAACCGTCTAAGTTTATTAAAATAAGTATATATTCCCGGGATTTGCCAAAACATGCAAGTTCAAGTTAAAAACCCAAAGCTCTTTTTATTAATGTAAAAGGAGAGGAGTAGAACATTATTTGAAAAATAGGCTAAAAGGATGGGTTGTCTTACATTTCACTATCGGACGAGTTGTCGATAACCACTCGGCTGAGCTCGGTCTCCGCGAGGCGAGCATTCCGTAGGACAATGTTGATGCGCTCTCCACAGTCATGTACTCCCATCTCGGTAAGCTGCAGTCGAAGGTCAGGTCGGAGTCCTAGGAAAAAGATCATCGCCACTTCTTCTGCGGATCGGTGAAGCCCAAAGTGTCCCATAGTCTGCACGAACTCCTCATGGTATTCTTGCAGAGTCTGGTTCCCTTGCCTTGCCAAGCCTAGCCCCCAGCTACCACTGGTTGAAGTCACGTCTGGCTTTTTGCGGCCGGAGGAACTTCGCTGACACTTGCGGGCCCTTCCCTCTTCAACCTCGTCACAAATCCAAGGGTTGGACTTAATCTTGACCGTATATGGACAAATGACTCTCTTACGAGCAGTTTCCCGCGTCAAAGGCATCGTTTTGAAAAAGGTTTTAAGAAAACGGGCGTATTTGTTTGAATGAGGGGAGAAGTATTAATTTATAGAGAAATGTTTTCATGTTCTCTGCAACTATATATACACATGATCGAATCTTCAAAATACCAGAGACAGGACAGGTATATATATCTGTTTACAAACAAAGCAAACGTATATGCAAGATAATAAGTATTTACAAAGCAAGTATCTATATCCGTCGGAAATCGTCGGAAATTACCCACCGATTTCCGACGGTTGTTAATCGGTCGGAATATTCCGAGGGATTTCCGACCGAATATAGTATCGTCGGCATTCCCTCGGAAATCGGTCGAAATATTCTGAGGGAAATCAATCCGTCGGAATATTCTGACCGATTTCCGATCATTTTCAGTCCGTCAAAATAACCTCGGAAATCCCTCAGTATGTCGTTAGAATTTTCCGACGGTAGAAAACCCGTCGGAAACGCCGTCGGAAACGCCGTCGGAAACGCCGTCGGAAATGCGCTTGTTTTCTTGTAGTATACGTTCACACGTCTCTGTGTTTTGATGAAGAATAAAAGTCTAGAATTTCAAGGTGAAAATTACAGAGCTCGTGATACTCCACCACTTGTTGATGGCGATCAAGGAAAGAAAAAAACAGTTGAAGATATGGGAAAAAAAGATCCAACTTTGATTGAATATCACCAATTTCATAATTAAGCTTCTTAAAAGAAATGATAATTATGTTGTTCA
>PKMM01011704.1:437249-472151 GCA_002933915.1 Eutrema heterophyllum | reverse complement strand
TATTTATGAGTGTTGAAATTATATGTATACACGACACACACACATATATATATATAAGTATAGAAGTCTAACTGATTAGTTTGACACGTGTCACGATCATGTGAGTTAGCAAAATTCAGTTTATATAATAAGATTTGAACACATTATTCGGTTTTCTCGGTTTTGCTAGTATAAATTGAACCAAAAAGTTGTTATTTGGTTCAGTTTGGTTCTTCGCCAACCACAATTATTAATATCTTTATTTGTCATCTGTTACATCATTCGAAAGATACTTCTAAATTTGTTATCCTATTCCATAAACCATCAATCTCTAGTAAGCTTGCCTCAGTGTTGAATACCCGTTTAAAGGTCAGTTTTGTATATAACTGAAAAGACATTTTTCTTCGCCATTCATCTTAGATTCTTACGCACCAAAGCGTCGAAGCTCTCCCATTCAACCGTTGGATATCTTTTTAAAAATTACCCTAACGAGTGATTGTTGATTGATGGTTTAGGCGTTTATGGAAGTTATCGAAAATTAATAAAAGAGTGATTAGTGTCGTTTATGGTTATAATGTGGATTTGATTAATGATGGGTTGCTGAGTGATGGCTTAAATGTTTATGTAAGTGGAAGCCTCCTCGATCAAGTGGTTGACCAAATATTTATTAATACGTCTACACCAAGAAGTACGGATTTCGATTCCCAAAGAATGCATATTAATGGAGGTAATCTTCCATAAGATTTCCAGCATGGTGCAAGTAGAGTCGTTCGTCATGGTGTCAGCGTATCAATGTAAAAACTGTCTGTCACGAGCATGGTGCAATTAGAATCTTCTGTCGTGGATCCTTGTAGGCAGTGAAATTGTCCGTTGTAGAATCGTCTATGTAATTGTTCACATAATTTTTAATAGATAATCATTTAGACAAAAAAAAATGTGAAACCAAACGACCACGAAGGCCAAACGATTCCGAAAATTTCGAATGTGGAAAATAATGAATAGATGGTTAAATCGTGAAACGCTAAGTTAATTAAAAAATGCAATGCGAACATCGAATGGCTAAGTTAACTACGGAAATAAAATATGTAATGTTAAAGTATGTGATCTTCGTGATTGTTTGGCTTTTGGGGTCATTTGGCTTTCGGAGCCGATATGTAATTTTCGGAATCGTTTGGCCTTCGTGGTCGTTTGGCTTTGGAGCCGGTATGTGATCTTCGAAATCGTAAGGTGACTTTCGGGGTCGATGGGCTTTTAGAGCCATATGTGATTTTTGGACCTTAAGGTGGCCTTTGGGATCGTTTGACTTTCAGAGCGTAAATGACCTTCATAATCGTAAGGTGGCATTCGGGGTCGTGATTGAAAATGGAAAAGTAATATGATTATGGTTAAGTTAACTAAGGAAATAAAATGTGTAATGTTAAAGTATGTGATCTTCGTGATTGTTTGGCTTTTGGGGTCGTTTGGCTTTCAGAACCGGTATGTGATTTTCAGAATCGTTTGGCCTTCGTGGTCGTTTGGCTTCGCAGCCAATATGTGATCTTCGGCATCGTAAAGTGACCTTCGGGGTCGATGGGCTTTTGGAGCCATATGTGATCTTCATACCGTAAGGTGGCCTTTGGAATCGTTTGACTTTTATAGCGTAAATGACCTTCAAGATTGTAAGGTGACCTTCGGGCTCGTGATTAAAAATGGAAAATTAATATGAATATGGTTAAGTAACGAGAACGTTAAATGACTACGTAATATGAAAATTGATTAATGTACTTAAAATGGAATGGAATGCATAGATAGATTACTAGCATTGTATTACAATGGGGTGCATGAAATTGGATTAATAGGTTGATAGTATTAGATGTATCGGTTGACTGGATTATTTGTTGGTATTGTGTTAGTATGTGGGCGGGTAAGATCGTCGGTAATCCGTTACTCATGCCTCATTTTGTGATGCACGTAAAGAAGTTCTCTTAGTGCGTGCGAGACATATAGTCTATATGATATACCATCGGATTATCGAATATTTGGAATCGGATTTTAAATTAATGATTTTATGGAACGATATTGTAGCTTTTGGTATTTTTAAACGGTAGGTTGAGTTTTAATAAAATATCAGTTTTTATTTTTCAATTGTGCTTACTTTTAATAACTTTTATATCGGAATGAATTATAAAGATTAGAAACCGGCCTGGTTTAATTTTGAGTCGGGTGTTTCCTTATGCCTCATGCCTTATGCCTCATGCCAACTCCATATTAATTATTGAAAAAAGCGTTGTTACTTATGATAAACAGGTCCGGCCCTGACCTAAAGCTTTTGAAGTTGGTGCTTTAAATGCTAATTTCAAAAAGTTGTCAATTTAAATACTATTAACAATTTAAAGAGCATCAAATTTCAAAAAGTTGGTATTTGTTCAGTGGTTGTGTCTTGCCTAATTTGAGGCTATAGTTGCACGTTTTTACTCTTTTTAAAACAATTATATTCTTTAAATGGGTTCCAAAATTTTATGCAAAAACTCATGTTTGGCCGGTCCTTGATGAATATAAAAAAAATATATTATCATCAAAAAAAGAATATCGAACAATAGCTTTTGTAAGGAGTAAAGGAGAATTTTTCTCTTGAGCCTAAAAATGTTTCATCAACTTAATAAAACTGTTGAAATCATTTGTAGTTATATGATCACTTTTACATCTCAACTAAATATGTATTTTGTAGGATAAGGACTAGTGAGTTAAAAGAACTATCCGATCATCTTTGGAAATATCTCGTGTCATTTCTTCAAAAAAATAATATCTCATGTCATTTTTATGTTTTATGCTTAACTTTTTTTGTTTTGGACGATTGTTACATGTTAGTGATCATTTTGCACTGCCCACACGTCACAGGATAAGTATAACAAAAACAAGAGTTTTTTTTTTTATAACCAAAGTAATCCGGACTTTTTATCACTCAACTAATTTTTTCGAGTGAATGTAGCTGTCGAGTATCTCATTTACTGAATTTTCTAATGGATCTAAAGCATAAATAAAAATGATTTGATAATTTCTCGCCTGTGCGGAATCGATTCATGAACTAAATCAACAAAGTAATTCTTCCATAACTACCACTTGGTTAAAAACATGAGTTTTTTCTTTTTTTTTGCTAGAATTAAATGATGATGATATCGATTCTATCGTCGCGGTAAACAAAATATGCTAATTAAACAATATATGTATTGCGTGAAGGAAAACAACTAGCAGTTTGTTTGTATTGGGTTTGATTCGATTCTTTTAATTGCAAGATACGTGAATATTATTATTTATTTATTTTTAATATAGTAAGTACTCCCTCTATTTTTAATTGTTAGATGTTTTAAGTTTTTTACACATATTAAAAATATATTTGCAATTACAATTTTATCTTTGTTTTTATTGATTAATACTCTAGTTTTCTTTTTAGATAATTAAAATACTAAAGGTAAATTAAGAAAAAATAACAATAACTATATCTAGAAAATAGAAAACATCTAACTTTTTGAAACAATTCTTTTTTTTAAAACATCTATTACTAAAAAACAGTACGTTTCTTCATAGGGAATTTCAAAGCTTCCCATAATCCCATACACGTAGAATTGTACTGGAAAGTATTGCGTGCCGTTTTTGTCTGTCTATATCCCCGTTATATATATGTCGGCATACAAATTGACAAGTGAAAAAAAGTAGAGTATAACATGCATGCCGTTTTTCTCCATTCCTTACATTTTCATACGTGTCACTTTTTTTTACCATAAGGTTTTCACGTTTAATCAAACTCAAAGCACCAGCGCAATCCTTCATTGCCTAACGATACTTATTTGTTTTAGAACTAGGATTTAAGCAGTGCCAAAGCGCGGGATAATTTGTTCATAGAAAATTATTTTAAAATTTTGGTTAAATTAAAATTGGCCGTGACATAAATAGTAAGAATTTGAGTTACTTTGGTTGTGCGGATTACTATATAAGTAAATTGTAGTTGTGAAAGTGATGTTAATATATATGTACTTATATACATATCAACATAGATTAGAACCTAAATTTGTATATTCATAAAATATGAATTTAGTTGTGATTTTTTTATTATTATTAGATTATCATTTTTGGTTAATGGATTCTATAATATGTTTTACTAATGATCAAAGATATGGTTGTCAAAACGGGCTAATCTGCATACTTAATATATTTCACAGTGGACTAAATTATTTTTTGGACTAACCCGCAAAGAATTATGATATTGAATATTGAAAGCACCAACTCTAATATGCACTGCTTAATGATTGTTGGTTTTGTGGCCGGTTCGCGAACTCTTGAAAAATCAATTTTCTTGTATCAAACTCTTTATAAAATAGTAAAATATTTTTTCAAATTTAGTTTTGTTACAAACTCAATTAATATAACAAACTATAGTTAATCTTCAAAGAAAATTTTATATTATTTAGTAAAGTGATTGTAATATCTATTTTTAAAACTAAAAATTAATATTTTGACTCGTGAGATCTATTTTTGTGGGGATTTAAAAATTAGAGTCATAACCCGTCCCATAGCAAAACAGTTTATGCCCAATCCATATGTCATTAGCCCGAATTGACACTCTTAATTATATAATACAATTTAGTTATACAAAATAAATGAAAATATTACAAATATTGAATAGATTTAATTAATAATTGTTTTTAGAAGTAAATAATATGATGTATTGATCAACATTATAATAGAAACCATAAAAATTACGTTTAAAACACATTTTGATTTTATTATTATTATTATTTTAAAAACAATTAAACTGATTTTCGAATGAAATACAAATGAAAAATATTGCAAATACGAATAAATTTTTTCTTTAAATATATATGGATTGATTATTATTTAATATAATAAAATATCTTTTATTATTTTTAATGTCTAAATAAATAAAGAAGCTAGATACACTTTTGAATACATGTTGGATGAAAAAAAAAATTTCATATTATTTTCAATAACTTTAAAAGACAGTTATATCATTTCCTAATTCAATTATCTTTTGTTATTTGTAATAGCATGTAATAACTTACAAAACAAAATTTGTTTTCTTAAATGACTCCTTAAATAATACTTCATATGTTCTAATATAATTAATGTTTAAGGTTTTTGCACATATATTAAAGATTCATTTAATTTTTATTTTTTCCATAATAAAAACATTATTTATTATCCATTTAAACACAATTCAACCAATAAGAAAATGATATGTAGAATATAAATAGTCAAAAATAATAAAAATTATTTAATTTTGTATTAAAAATAGAAAACATCACTTATTTGAGAAAAAAAAATCTTTAAAACATCATTTTTTTTTAGAACGGAGGGAGTAATATAAAGATTACAGGCTAAACTCTATTTAGAAAATTGAGTTTAGTCATTAATTTGACTACAGAACCGTACACACATGAAAGTAAATTCAATTCAACAACGTATACTTCATTTAGTTCAATCTACCTTTTTTCGATGAATAGTTATTGCGTTTAGTTGAGAATATTTAATGAGGAACCAATTGCATTTTCTTACAACAATTTATTTTTTAAAACACATTTGGCACAAAGAAATTGGGGATCGAAATGCTTCAGATCGAATCTGACTCTTCCCAGATTATCAAAGCCATCAACTTTGGTTCGATGGTCTATGATCTCTTTGGAATTTTATCGGATATTTCTATCATTCGCTCTGCTTTTTCTGCTGTAACTTTTAAGTTTATCTCTCGCTCATGTAATGATGTAACCGATGCTTTGGCAAAGCATGGATTGCATCTGTTCACACGGACCCGGTTTAATTTTAATGAATGGATTGGTTTTGAACAAACAAAAAAACACATTTGGCACTGTAATTTATGTGTATAAGAATTGGACATTTAGTTCCTATTTCACTTACGATTATATTTAATTCAGAAAAGTCATATGAATCTAATTTTTATTTTAATAATTTGAAGATAATCCAGATATTTATCATCCTACTAATCTTTTCAGGATGATCATAGCCGTTGAATAACCCATTAAAAATCATACATATATAAAATAATAAAATCAACGAAAACGGATTACTAAGATAACATGCAACTGAACGAATGTTTTATCATAATTAAGTTGACGTCACAGTCAAGTCTTTGGCTCAGAGTCCATCGTTTTGGCCTTTTGGGACCGTCTCTTCTTCTTCTTCTTTTTTTAACCGTTTACGCATATGCAATGCACTGTCCAACTATAATGCGACAAAAATATATATATATACAGATACAAACAAAATAATAACCACTTACAAACCAGTTTAGTAAAATTAACAACTGCAAAATTCTTACGTTTTAAAGTGGAAAATAAATAATACGATAAGTCGATAGCTCGACCGGAAAAATATCATCCTGGGATAATCCAAAATATCACACGATCGATTAATAGCTACGATGGTAAAATATTAAAAGTTGGTTTGAGTCTAGGGAATGTACACCACCTAGTTATACAAAAAAAAGTGGAAAATAAATAAGTATTTAATTTAAATGCAAAATCTTAAGATGGACCAGGCCGTGATTACTGGGGTTGACTATTCTTGAGTCTCAATTATTTGTGCGTGTTGACCAAAAAAATGTTCCTGCTGAAACAAAAAAATTCTACACCACATCAAATGCATATTTAAAAATGTTGACAAAACGAGGAAAAGTGTTCTTAGAAACTATGATAGTTTAGTGATGAGATCTCCGTTCTGTTAGAAAACAGAAAAAAAAAAAAACGAGCTGAGTAAAATTAAAAGTATATATAGGGTAATTTTTATAAAAAGCTAAAAAATAATTTTTGGTAAAAAAATAGCAATTAATTTAAAATATTTAACTGTTAATACAAATTTAATATCAAAATGATTACAACTCTTTATTATATAGGCTCACTTGACCTTAGTACAATGGTATAAATTAATTTGAATGTTTAAAATAGAGAAACTCTTATATTCTATAAGTGTTTTCACGCTTTTGGAGAAATTAAAATAAAACGTACCTTATCTGATTCATGGTTAAAGGATGCCGAACTATCTATTTACCTACATGGTTGTCAAAGCTGTATGGTTGTCGAGACTACATGATTGTTTGGTCGTTCATGTTAGACCACTCATCCTCTAATACCACTTTCTCTAGATAACACAATACGAGTAGTGGGTTCAGAAAAAATGATCTTGTCCGTTTTGTTACTTGACCACTCATTCCCTTAATACAAATTATACCACCATCTCCATATAACATGTCACAAGCAGTAGATTCGAGAATATGTGGTCTTATTAAATATATTCTAACATGTCCTGGTTTTTGACCACTCAGTCTCTAATAGCAACCTTTCAAAATAACATAGCACGAAAATGAGTTTTAGGATATGTGACATTTACTACTTTAAATACATGTCGCTAAGAAATTGATATAATCAAAGTGTCAAAATTTAGTCCCAACATACACATAAAAATGTTTGTGTTAATGAAATGCTAAGTTTAGACCAAAAACTTATTTTGGTGTTAGTTTAGGATATTTTTCTTGTATATTCGCAAGGTTAAATATGTATATATATATATATATATATGTGTGTGTGTGTGTTGATGTATATAAGCGTATAATAATTGAACAAATTATCACAAAATTCCAAAAAAAAAGACAATTATTTTTAATTCTCTTTGGCTATTAAGTCAGATAGCCAATAACTTGTCCCATACCTAAGATAGCGAAATTAGGTGAAACGACGGAGAACTTAAAGAGAATTAGACAATACATTATATGAATAGTAACATATATGTAATAATTGCCTAACACATTGCCACCGTCGTTACAGTATTTCTCTACAAGCTGAGTTGTGTATATATATATATGAGAAATATATATATTTCCTAATATTCAAATTGAATTGAAATCCTGATTAATTTCATAAATGACAAATTAAAAACCGAGAATCTAAAAAAAAATCATAATAAAAAGCTTAAATAATATATAACATCATGATTTGTGCTAGTGACTGTCATTTAATCATCATCCAAATTAAAATCTGCATATTATATGTTAAGAAAAAAAAACTACATATTCATTAGTTTATACATATAATTTTCTATATATGAGAAAATAGAAATGGAGTGGTGAGTTTTATACATATCATATAAATAATATTTCATGATTATCCGATTAGAGCCAAGACATGAACGAACATGGATCTTTACCAAAACAGCTCGGCAGCTTTGAAGATGCAATGTCCGATGATGATATCTAACAACGCGTTTTATCTCAGAAGACTCCAAAATGTTTGACTTGGAAAAACTAGAATTTGTAATTTTGTTGTTTTGTTATATATAATCCCAAAAAAGGGAAAACAAAAATTAAAATTAACCCAACCTATATATTACTCCTTCCGTTCTTAAATAAGTGATGTTTACGGATTTTTTTCTCTGAAATAAGTGATATTTTCGTTTTCAATACAAAATTAAATAATTTATTATTATTTTTGACCATTTGTATTTTACAGATAGTTTTTTTATTAGTTGAATTGTGTTTAAATAGATAATAAATAATGTTTTTAGTATGAAAAAAATAAAAATTAAATAAATCATTAATCTGTGTGGAAAAACTTTAAACATCACTTATATTAGAACAGAGAGAGTATATACATTTGCGAATGAGCAAATACGGCCGTGACAGCTTACAACTACATTTGAGATATTTTTGAAAAAAAAATGTTCATTTTCTGTAACGACGAAAAACAGAAAAAAGATGATCTGTTCATAAATTGGTTCAGATGTTTAAAAAAAAAATGATATATAGTTTTAAAAACTCGTATACTTTCCAATGCTTTTAAAATCAAATTGCAATTTGTTACTTCTTGAAATTTAAAATCTAATATTCAACATATTATAAAGATAAAATAAATACGTTTCAAGAATAAATTTGTGGTTATAATTTATGAAATTAAATAAATTTGTTAAGTCTTGAAATTATATTGTAAAGCACTAAATAAATACAACATATTATAAAGATAAAATAAATACATTTCAAAAGTAATAAAATTTAATTACGGACCCACATCCCAAACCTAGACCACTCTATATAAACCCACTAAACCTAGACACCAAAAACAACATAATAATACCAAATATTACACACACAAAAAAAAACATGGCATCTCCAAAACTCTTCCTCGTAACACTCTTCTTGTCTCTTCAAACACTCTTCATTGCTTCTCAAACGCTTTTTCCTTCATCAAACTCTTCATCGACCATCTGCAAAACGACGCCGGATCCAAAATTCTGCAAATCAGTGTTCCCACAAACATCTCAAGGCGACGTTCGCGACTACGGCCGCTTCTCTCTCCGCAAATCTCTAACGCAATCGCAAAAATTCACACGCACGATTGACAATTACCTCAAACTCAACAATGCCCTACTATCTCAATCCGCCGTTAGAGCTCTCCAAGACTGCCGTGACCTCGCAAGCCTCACAACAGACTATCTCATAACGTCGTTTGAGACCGTTAACGTCACCGGATCGTCCAAAACACTTTCGTTTTCCAAAGCCGACGATATTCAAACGCTTCTCTCCGCGGCGTTGACTAACGAGCAAACGTGTCTTGACGGAGTCAACACCGCCGCTTCCTCTTCGTGGACCATACGAAACGGCGTCGCATTGCCTCTAATTAACGACACGAAGCTTTTTAGCGTCTCGCTCGCTTTATTCACTAAAGGGTGGGTCCCAAAGAAGAAGAAACAATACCCTTGGGCCCACTCTCATACAAAGCCGTTCCGTCATTTTCGTAACGGAGCTCTGCCGTTAAAGATGACGGAACAGACACGCGCTGTTTACGAGTCTTTAAGCCGGAGGAAGCTGGCCGACGACAATGACGGAAACACGGTGCTTGTGAGTGACATTGTAACGGTGAACCAAAACGGAACGGGGAATTTCACGACCATAACGGAAGCCGTTACGGCGGCGCCGAACAAGACCGATGGTACCGCCGGTTATTTCGTTATCTATGTGACGTCTGGTGTTTATGATGAAAACGTAGTGATTGGGAAAAACAAAAGGTATCTTATGATGATCGGTGACGGGATTAACCGTACGATTATTACCGGTAACCGGAGCGTCGTAGACGGTTGGACCACTTTCAACTCCGCCACTTTTGGTACGTGCATTTCATAAGAGATGACGCTTTTGTTTCACATGCATGATTAACTATTTTAACTTTAGTTTTTAAAATAGTTTATGTTATCCGAAAGAAATACCTTAAAATACCATAAAAATAAACAAGATTTAGTTCCAAGATTACCACAGTTTGGAACTTTAATTATTACCAACTTTAAGTTTAAAAAGGGTTAATTCAAATTCAAAAAGAGTTACTAAATCATTTAAGACTCATCCCTGAAATTTCAAATTTATTATATTTTCACAAATTTACAGTTTAATAGTAATTTTGAAAAACTAGTATTTTAAAACAATACAAATTATTTAATACTGCACCAAAGAAAATACAATCACTTTTGTTATGTTACCGACACATATGAGTATATGACTATGATGAGATCTTAAAATCAACCAAATTTTTTGAATCGAACTTTTTACGTGCATAGTAGTTCAAAAAATGCACATTTTTCACTATATGACAAACTTTATATTACTTCTAGGAGACTAGTGAATAAGTGACAAGACGCATTAACAATTATTTCTTAAGATTTTCCTTTTATTATTGGTCAACTATTATCGGTTTACTTATATTATTCGTTAGAAACAAAAGAATAATCGTTGCGCGTTTATTTTTTTCTCAGCCGTGACATCGCCGAACTTCGTTGCGGTGAACATGACTTTCCGAAATACGGCTGGGCCGGAGAAGCATCAGGCCGTGGCGTTGAGGAGCAGCGCCGATCTCTCTATCTTCTACAGTTGCAGTTTCGAAGCTTACCAAGACACTTTATACACACATTCTTTAAGACAATTCTACAGAGAATGCGATGTTTATGGAACAGTCGATTTCATATTCGGAAACGCAGCTGTTGTGTTACAAAACTGTAATCTATATCCGAGACAACCGTTGCAAAACCAGTTTAACGCTATTACGGCTCAAGGTCGTACCGATCCTAACCAAAACACAGGAACGTCGATCCATAATTGTACGATTAGACCTGCGGATGATTTGGTATCGAGCAACTATACGGTTAAAACGTATTTGGGACGGCCTTGGAAGGAGTATTCACGGACGGTTTTCATGCAGTCGTACATGGATGGTTTTGTTGAACCGGTTGGTTGGAGAGAGTGGAATGGAGATTTCGCATTGAGTACGTTGTACTATGCTGAGTATAACAATACTGGATCCGGTTCAAATACCACGAATCGGGTGGTTTGGCCTGGTTATCACGTGATCGACTCTACCGATGCCAATAATTTTACTGTTTCGAATTTCTTATTTGGAGATGGGTGGATGGTTCAGAGTGGTGTGCCTTATATGGCCGGTTTACTTTCGTAATTTCTTGTATTTCATTATTATTACTTGTTAAATTTGTGGGAAATTGATCTTAATTATTAGATTTTGAACATTCTAATTTTATTCGGCCCATTATGCTATAGGCCTCATTGGTCACAATTGTTGTCAGCCACAAAAATAAACAAATATTTCAACTTAATGCAATTTCAATGTTCAATGTTGAAGCCACCTGAGAGCTGAGAGTGAGAACTGAGACGGAGAAGAGGAAGAAATTAAGAAACCATGGAGAAGATCGAGCACACGACGATTTCCACCAATGGCATAAACATGCATGTGGCTTCGATCGGTTCAGGTCCAGTGATCCTCTTCCTCCATGGATTCCCCGATCTCTGGTACTCATGGCGCCACCAGCTTCTCTCTTTCGCTGACTTAGGTTACCGCGCAATCGCTCCGGATCTCCGAGGATATGGCGATTCCGACTCGCCGCCTTCTCCCGATTCTTACACTATCCTTCATATCGTCGGAGACCTCGTCGGATTACTGAATTCACTCGGCGTGGACCGGGTTTTCCTCGTCGGCCACGATTGGGGAGCCATCGTCGCGTGGTGGCTCTGTATGATCCGGCCTGATCGAGTCAACGCGCTGGTCAACACGAGCGTTGTCTTCAATCCAAGGAATCCTTCTGTGAAACCTGTTGATGCGTTTAGGGCTTTGTTCGGCGACGATTACTACGTCTGCAGGTTTCAGGTGAGACTTTAAACCCATGAAACTTAAAATTAAAATTCAGGGTATTGAAATCAAGATTATAATTTAGCGTTTCTAACTCAATTCAATGAAAGGTAGTGAGGAATCTTGATGCTATTTAAAGGATTTTGAACTGATGTGTATTGAAATGGAAATTACTCAAAATCAGCCACCATTAATTCCTATTTGGATCTATGGAAACTGGGACCATCACCTACCTATACAGAGCTCAAATTAATTCGGCATATGATATGCAAGTTGCAATTTTGATGATTTGAAAAAGGCAATAGTAGTCAAAGTCATTTACTTTATTTGGGTATAAGGTTGCTATGAGTAAAATGCAAGTGGTATCAGTCTTGTGGTTTCCATTTGCTTAAATTGGTCTTTGTACTGATGATCCAAGAGTTTCTTTTCTCAGGAGCCTGGAGAGATCGAAGAAGACTTTGCTCAAGTTGATACAAAGAAGTTAATAAACAGATTTTTCACTTCGCGTAATCCACGCCCACCTTGCATTCCTAAGACACTTGGTTTCAGAGGTTTACCTGATCCACCTGCTTTGCCTGCTTGGCTCACCGAGCAAGACGTCAGTTTCTATGCAGAGAAGTTTAGCCAAAAAGGCTTCACCGGTGGATTAAACTACTATCGCGCTATGAACCTGTAAGTCTTATGAATTCTAGCCACCAATTCAACACATTATCTCCTCGTGATTGATCTTGGACCCTGAATCGATCTGGTGTTATCCTAATCTGTAGAAGCTGGGAACTAACGGCTCCATGGGCTGGTCTACAGATCAAGGTCCCTGTGAAATTCATTGTGGGTGATCTAGACATTACATACCATATACCCGGAACAAAGGAATACATACATGAAGGTGGTTTGAAGAAACACGTACCGTTTCTACAAGAAGTGGTGGTAATGGAAGGTGTAGGTCACTTCCTTCATCAAGAGAAGCCTGACGAAGTCACTGACCATATCTATGGCTTCTTTAAGAAATTCTGAAACCGCGAAATCTCATTCTGTTGTACTTCTTCTTCTTCTGTACAACGACAAGTTCTACTGCATGCTTAGATTAAGCTTGTTCAAGGGCACTTTCTTACTTGTTGTGAGCCTACTTGTAATGGGTTTGTAGGCTAATGTGTGTATTTTACTTGTTTAATAATTCGGAAAAAAATAAGGAACAATATTTTCTCAAGAAATTGGTCATTTATACATCCTTGTGAATAAAAAATCTTGAGCGCGTGTTATCACGTATAAAATTCTCTTAAAACAAATATTCAGCCAAAAGTCAGAGAAACCACTCCGCTTTGAAAAAGACGAAAACACCCTCATTCCTCTTCTGTCGCACCGCTTCTACAGCGATGTCATTTTAGTCAAAGCACATTCACCACCAAATCAATTTGTTGTCTAAATCCAAAATCCTCCCTCTTCTTCTTCTTCTTCGCTGTACGCTTTACCTAAAACCATTTTGGGGAAGGAAAAAAAATCGAAAATAATGCAATCATCGAAAGTACGGCGGAAAGTGGGTCCCACAGCCGCCGGAGCCGGTATTGACTCGGCGGAGAAGCTTGACGAACTCTTGATATCGTCTGCGATTTGTAACGGCGAGGATTTGGGACCGTTTGTTCGGAAAACGTTCGGTACGGGGAAACCGGAGACTCTTCTACACCATCTCAAGTTTTTCGCGCGATCTAAGGAGTCAGAGATCGAGGAGGTGTGTAAGGCTCACTATCAGGACTTTATCCACGCCGTAGACGATCTCAAGTCGCTTCTCTCTGATGTTGAATCTCTCAAATCTGCGCTCTCCGATTCGAATTCTAAACTCCAATCCGTGGCGGCGCCGCTTCTCTCGTCTCTTGATTCGCTTGTTGAGGCGCAGACTGTGTCCAAGAACGTCGATCTGGCAATTGGAGCCGTGACGCACTGTGTTCGTGTTATGGAGCTCGTCTCCCGAGCCAATCAGCATCTTCAGAGCGGTAATTTCTATATGGCTTTGAAGTGTGTGGACTCGATTGAGAGCGATTTCATGGAGAAAACTCCCTCGTCAACGCTGAAACGGATGCTGGAGAAAAGGATCCCGGAAATCCGATCTTATGTGGAGAGGAAAGTGATGAAAGACTTCAATGATTGGTTGGTCGAGATCCGTGTGGTGAGTCGGAATTTGGGTCAGTTAGCAATTGGTGAAGCTTCTGCAGCTCGTCAGCGAGAGGAAGAGCTCAGGATCAAGCAGAGACAAGCGGAGGAGCAGAGCAGACTCAGTCTACGCGATTGCGTCTACGCGCTAAACGAAGAAGAAGACGATGAATTCGGGTCTGGCCCTGAAAGCAGCGATGCTGGTAGTTCCGGTGGAGGATTGCTCGGCTTTGATTTGACTCCACTTTATAGAGCTTATCACATTCATCAGACACTGTCCCTTGAAGATGGTTTCAAGCAGTACTATTTTAATAATAGGAAACTTCAGCTTAGAAATGACTCCCAGGTATCTTCTATGACTCCGTTTCTCGAGTCTCATCAGACGTTTTTCGCACAGATTGCTGGGTTTTTCATAGTAGAGGATAGAGTTTTGAGGACTGGAGGAGGTTTGATTTCGAAGCTGGAAGTTGAATTTTTGTGGGATTTTGCTGTTACTAATATGTGTGCTGTGTTGGAGGATCAGTTCTCTAGGATGCAGACGGCTAATCATCTCTTGCTGATTAAGGATTATGTGAGCTTGTTAGGGGTGAGTCTACGTAGGTATGGATATACTGTTGATTCCCTTCTCGAAGTATTGAGCAAGCACAGGGACAAGTATCACGAGCTCTTGCTATCTGATTGCCGTAAACAGATCACAGAAGCGTTATCTGCAGATAAGTTTGAGCAGATGTTGATGAAGAAAGAATATGAATATTCTATGAATGTGCTCTCTTTCCAGTTACAGACATCAGATATTGTACCGGCATTCCCTTACATTGCTCCCTTTTCAACCACTGTGCCGGATTGTTGCCGGATTGTGCGGTCTTTTATTGAGGATTCCGTTAGTTTCATGTCTCACGGAGGTCAGCTTGATTTCTATGATGTCGTGAAGAAGTATCTGGATAGGCTCCTAGGCGAGGCGCTTGACGAGGCTCTGTTGAAGCTGATTAACACATCGGTTCATGGAGTTTCTCAGGCAATGCAGGTTGCAGCAAACATGGCTGTGTTTGAGCGTGCTTGTGATTTCTTCTTCCGTCACGCTGCACAGCTTTCAGGAGTTCCCTTGAGAATGGCGGAGAGAGGTAGGAGACATTTCCCATTGACTAAATCCCAAAACGCTGCAGAAGATACGCTCTCGGGATTGCTTAAGAAGAAGATAGACGGATTCATGATATTGATCGAGAATGTTAATTGGACAAGCGACGATACTCCACAAGGCGGGAACGAGTACATGAACGAAGTATTGATCTACTTAGAAACTTTGGTTTCCACCGCGCAACAGATATTACCCGCTAAAGTCCTGAAAAGGGTTTTGCGCGATGTCCTTGCTCACATTTCTGAGAAGATCGTTGGAACATTATGCGGAGATCTAGTGAAAAGATTGAGCATGGCTGCAATCAAAGGAGTTGATGTGGATATTCAGTTGCTGGACTCTTTTATAGAAGAACTAACTCAATTGCTCACGGATAAAGAAGCGAAAGAGATGAAAACAGCTTTCGTCGAGATAAGACAGATGATTAATTTGCTTCTGAGTAGTCACCCTGAGAATTTCGTAAACCCGGTGATCAGAGAAAGAAGCTACAATGCTTTGGATTACAGGAAAGTTGCAACAGTCTCTGAGAAATTCAGAGATCCATCTGATAGTATTTTCGGGACGTTTGGAACAAGAGGGTCGAGGCAAAACCCGAAGAACAAATCGTTAGACGCGTTAATAAAGAGATTGAAGGATGTGAGCTGATGATTTGAGCACAAACACAAAGCGTAAGTATGATTTTTCCTCTCCTTTGTTTATCTTTTGCCTTATTGTTAATTACATGATTTGCTTTATATTTCATTGTTGATGATTCGTTGGTCTCTTGAGTTAAAAAGGCAAAAAAACACAACTGTTTTCACCCCCAAGATTTGTATCTTTCCCCATTAATAGCAATCTTTCGCACATGAGTTCTTCTAACCATTTATTTAAAGTTACATTTCAATTTGGCTTTAGTTCGGTTATCGTTATCAGGACAAAAGAATCCAATTTAATCGAATGTAAAGTTTGTACAGTTTCTTCATTTCAATTGAGGTTGGATTGATCATCTGAACACGTGAGCTCTGTCGATCAAATCTTTGCCGTCCATCTATCGCACGGTCTCTTCATCGGACGCGCCGATTTACACAGTCCACAAGACGCAATCACCTAACAACTGTTTTCGTCTTCTGTTCTTATAACAAAACACAACTAGACATCGAATCATAGCAACAAAATGAAGAAGAAGAAGAAGAACTCATGTCGTCAAACGCCATACCCACTTCGAGCCTCATCTTCTTTCTTTTCCTCACCAGTCACCGTCTCTTTTGCCGTATCCGACCAAAAGCCAACCGCTTACGACGCTGTCAAAAGCTACAATTTACCAGCCGGAATCCTCCCAAAAGGTGTCGCTGACTACGACCTTAACCCCAAAACCGGCGATTTCAAAGTCTATTTCAACAACACGTGTGAATTCTCCATCCAATCGTACCAGCTCAAGTACAAGTCAACTATCTCCGGCGTTATATATATCCACCGGTAATATCAGGTATCTGAAAGGTGTTAGCGTTAAGGTGCTTTTATTCTGGGTTAATATTGTTGAGGTGTCTCTTGGAGGTGGCGATCTTGATTTCTCCGTCGGTATCGCTTCGGCGGAGTATTATGATTAGTCTATTAATAACTTATATTAATGTGTATAAGATGTGGTTTCTTTGCGTTAATTTTAGCTTCACACATTGAAATTCAGAGTTTAATGTCTTAACAGCTTTCTTACTTTTTGGTTTACATATTTGCTGGAAATATTTTGATTTAGGTCTTGATTGGTAGAGCATTTAAAGAAGCATTAAGTCTTTTATTAACCAATCAACTTTTGTTGATAAAGCATTTAGGAAAGCATTTAGAAGCTGCAGATGCTCTGCAAATGTTCTTTTCTCTATGCTTTCATATGAAGCTTTTGGTAGAGCATTAACCTATAAAATATCAAAAAAAAAATTTAAAAATTATATAACTAATTTATTTTGTTAAATAATATCAAAAATTATGTTTATATTAAAGTGTAAATTTTATACTTTTAAAACTACTATTTACCATTATTTTATTTTTTAATTTTATAAAATTTTAAATAAAAATATAATATAATTATAGTTCAAATCAAAATATATAATATAATAAATACAATTGAAATATGAAAAAAAATTATTATAAATATAACTATAGATATAGTGCTTACGAGTAAATATATTAAATAATTCTATATATAATATTTCACAGCTCTGCCAATCACTTAAAATGTGTACATTAATCAGAGCATACAGCTTCTGCTGCTTACTGCTCTACTATATGTTTTAGTCATGTGTAATATTTTGTCTTTTTGTTAACAAATGTCTTAATGCAAATTATTACAAGATGATCCGGTAGAGAGACCTTTCCAAAAGTAATTATTCATCACCAAACCTAACAGCGTGTTAGCGTGGCCACGTGAGTTGTCTTCTAAAAACGACATCGTTTTCTTTCGTACAGAAGATATATCTTCAACGACCAATAGAAAAAAGTCTCCGACGGAAAAACGAAATCCAAAGGCGGAGAAAGTGAAAGCAAAAATCAAATCTTTTGATTCTTCCTTCGTTTACTCGCACAGATTCGAACTTGATTCCATCGGAGAAAGAAGAACCCAAATGTCTCGCGTCCCGATTTTAATCGCTTCTCTTCTCTTCCTCTTCAATTTACCTTCTCCAGTCGCCGTTGCCGCCGAAGCAGATTCGCCGACGGCGTATTCTCTCCTCCAGAGCTACAACTTCCCCGTCGGAATCCTTCCAAAAGGAGTCGTTGCGTACGATTTAGACACATCAACGGGAAAATTCCATGCGTATTTCAATGATTCGTGTAGCTTCTCTCTCGTGGGTTCTTATCAGTTGAACTACAAATCGACGATCAGCGGTTACATCTCCGAGAACAAGCTCAAGAAACTGTCTGGAATTAAGGTGAAAGTTTTGTTCTTGTGGCTCAACATCGTCGAGGTCATCAGGAACGGAGACAAGATGGAATTTTCGGTTGGGATTACGTCGGCGAATTTCGGGATCAAGGAGTTTTTGGAGTCGCCTCAGTGTGGATGTGGATTTGAGTGCAAGGAATCGAAATCGGAGATGTTTGAGAGAAATTTCCCTTTTGTTTCTTAGTCTTGCAAATTGAAAAAGGTACTTTTTGAGTGACCTTTTGAAAAGATTGCGTCTTTATATATTTCCTTTTTAATTGCTCTCGAATCTCTTGTCTAATAATATGATCGTATTTTCTGAATCTATATCTGTTCTTGCCATTGGTTGAGGAATCAAAACTTATATTTCGGTTTCCATTTATGGGATCCAAAGTTGTGTAATAGTGAAAGAAAAGTGATTGAAGGGCGATGTGAACATTGTGAATTGAAAAAACCAATGAATGTAGTAATGGTGAATTTGGATGATTTATGATCTGAAATCCGAATGTTGCCTAAATTTGATGTCTTTTGTTCATAATCATGTCCCTGTATAAAGTTTGCTCTCTTTTTCTTCTTTGGTTATTTGGTTTGAATGAGCTGAGAGATACAGTTGAGCTGCAGTTTTTTTGATTAGAATACAATATACATCAAGTTTACGTGACTGTTTCATTCGATCTCGGATCTTTCTGTCTGGTGGAAAGAGATTTTGCTTGTAGATATTTGAGATAGTTAGTGAAGATGCTTTTGGTTGGTACCTGGTTGTGGATGAATTATCTGTTTGTGTATTGACATAGGACATGGTTCTTCAGAGACCTACCCTGGTTTCTTTACTACAACATACCATTGTGTCGACGATCAATGCCCACGGTTTGTGGTTTCTTAAATACATCATACCATTGATTTGATGAGCGATGTTGGTTTGTGATTTATTTGTATCAACAAATTGCTTTTTATTCGATTTGAGGTTTGAGATACTTCTACATGGTCTTATAGTAGAGAGTATATCGAAGGTCCTCTCTCCCAAGAACCGGAAAATTTAGACCAGGGCTTGTAGGTATCATAAGTTCAACCCCGGAAGTGTGTGTGAGTCGCGAGCTAATTTTGTACTTGATTGTTTCCTTTCGCATTTGCGTTAGTATTCGCATAACCACATTTAATCCGTAACATGAATTTGAATACACTAATTGGATTGCATGTTAAATTGATGGTGACAAATCACAAATCTTACGTATAAGGGTTATGAAGGTTTTAGGTAGTCTCTTGTTCTTCTTCTGGTGACTTTAGGAATGAAGGTTTTAGCTTAATGGATGGGATCTCAATCAATTTGGTTTATAGGTCGAATAACCGGTTTGAGTTTTCGGGTCTTTGGTGCTCAAACCGAATCATTGTAAAAGTTAATACTCCCTCTGTTTCATATTAGATGTCGTTTTAGAGCTTGTTTGATAATATTTTCATTTTTATCCTTATTTCTTTAACTTATTAATTAGTGTGAACATAGTATATAATACATTAATGAGGGGTAAAACAGAAAACTGAATTGTTTTCTTAATTTACGTAAAATAATCTAGAACGACAACTAATATGAAACAGAGGGGAGTAAACGTTATTGCAGTTTTGACATCATAAGGTTGTGTTCTGATCCATTTGTCAACGCATCTGAAAAGACATGATAAGCCAATGAGTGCCAAATAATCAATTTCCGGTTTAGTCCTTTTTAAACGGTGACGTCGAGCTCTTGAGAGTTGATACCGATAGTGTTAGTAAATCCAAAGCAAATATAGATTCAAGCTCATAAGCGTCTTATTAAGATTGAAAAGTAAGATAGCTCATTAAAAGTTTTATTGTGCAAGAAAAATAAAGGAAAATGAAGCTCAAATGAAGAACACCAAGAAATTTAGATTTATTGAAATTTGTTAAGATAGCTCATTAAAAGTTTTATTGTGCAAGAACTATTTTTTTTCTTCTTTGGGGTAACAATCTCCTTTAACTTTGTAACCACGGTCAGCTAATTGTTTAGAAAGAAAACACTATTGTATGTTTTATTCAGTGAATATTTGACTAAATGAGAGGGTTACGTGGGAGGCATCGCATTATTTATGTCATTATCAAACGAAAAAGAATGCACGCAACGAAATGACGAATGAAGGTCGTCTCTAGCAAAATAGCAATGGCTAATCATAAATTATTATATCAGAGAATATAGTCAACTAACGACTTTTACTTGTGAAAAAAATATGTATATGGAACTTATTGTTCCTTGGATCCAAATATCCAATGCGTATTTCTGAAATGCATAGGAATTTTAACACACACACACATAGCTTTATCATTCTAACAAAAAAAAAGAATATATAGCTTTATCAAGACTTAAAAGGTGCTAGTTAAACATGTGCGAAAAAACTATCTTTTTAAGTATAAGTAATACACCAACTTTTAAGTTTTAAGTACTACTATTCTAAATTTTTGTTTCAACTATTAGAATTAGAGTCTCAACATCCAAATCACGCGTTGATATGCAACTTGTTACTATATGAAATGTTTTGGATACGAATTAGTAAACAACTCGAAAGAATAAAGAAACATGTAAAAAAAGAGGATTAATGGCCAAAATGCCATAAAAGGAAAAAGTAAAATTTAATGTGCCATAAGAGAGTCTAGGTGCCGTAAGGTATGTGCAATTTCCATTTTACCTTTAATGAATTGTATATGTGACATTGTAGATTTTCGAAAAAATTTCGAAAATCTGGTTTTACTATTTATTGAAATTTTCATTTTCATTACTTAGTTTTTTTAATTTTTTTTTGTTTTCATTTTTTAAATTTTCGAGAAAAATATTTTGAACCAAAAACCAGATTTTCGAGCTGTTTCTTCAAGCCAGCTGCGAACCACCGATCCTTCTCGTCGGCGGACCGTAGCCGCCACCGCGTCGTCCTTCTCTGCAATTGTGGTTTTCGTTATATCTCTTCTCTCTTCCGCCATTATTGAATAAAGTAAAAGTTTTCTTTAATTTGGGGATTTCCAAAATTAGGGATTCGATTTGTGAAATTTGTTGGTTTCAGTATGCACATTGGATATTTAAGTTACTTATATGGGTCGACTAGTCATTGAATTTGTAATTTGTCGATTGTTGTTGTTGAATCGAGCTGAATCATGTTCTGGGTAGTGAATCTGTGAGATGTGGGACAACTGAGACAAATGATATAACTGATAGGCGTGGGACAACTAGTACAAATAGGTACATCTGAGAAATGTGGGACAAATGGTATAACTGAGAAAAAGCAGACAATTGGCAATTGACTTAATTTTTTGTTTGTATTTACAGGAGAGGATGAGCAGCCGTACAAACATACATTTTGAGTATGGAGGATATTATTCACAGGAAGGAGAGGAGTTTAAATGGAATTCAAGAAATTCCATTTATGCTATATCATTTAGGACCTTAACTTTGGACGAGTTAACCTATTCGGTGCTTGTAGATGGTATATGCAAGAAGATTGGGGTAAACGACAGTACAAGGAAGCTGAAATTGAGCTACATTCCGTTGGTAGCTAAGCCTCATAGGGAGTCATGTATTGTCGATGATGATGATGTTTATGTTTATCTAACAACTGTGGATAAAGAGGGACTTAGATCTATTTTGAATGTGGAGCTAATGGAAGATTTGGAAAGAGATAAGAGTGACGAGCTATGTGAGGAGCTTCCTAGAGTGGATAATGTGCCTGTTGAGAACCGGATGGCTATTTACAGCCCGGAAGAAGCATAGAAACAACAGAACCGGGTGGATGAGAATGGGGAGGACGATGAACATGCAGATGAACATGCACATGAACATGATCATGTTGAGCCTCCACGGCCTGTTGAACAAACTGAGTTTGTTCTAGAATGGGATGATGGCGCTGGTTTTGAGAAAGGTCAAGAATTTCGTTCGAAGGAGGCTTTGCGAGTTTTGGTTGACAGAACTTCACATAAAGGATGTTTTGAGGTAAAAACTGTAAAGTCGGATCCATTTAGAATCATATTAAGATGCCGTCATGCTGAACAAGGCTGTTCATGGTATATACATGTTATAAGAATGAAGGATTCTACTTATTTCAGTATTAGAGTGTATAGAAACATGCATACATGCTCCCGGGTCGTTGCCAGCATAATTCGGAATAAAAGGAAAGGCACACCACAAGTGGTAGCAGATGTTTTGCGTGGTTCCTTTCCAGGTCAGGTCGACACCCCCGTGGCTAAATCTTTGATGAATGTTGTTCAAAATGAAGCTCACGTGAGTGTGTCCTACTCTACTGCGTTGAGAGGGATAAAACTAGCTATTAGTGAAGTGAGGGGCAGTCCCGAAGAAAGTTATCGAAGATTGTATTGTTATATGAACGTGTTGCAGATGGTGAATCCTGATACAGTAACAAGCGTGAAAGTGGATGCCAGAAATTGGTTCAAGTATCTATTCGTCGCTTTGGGCGATAGTATTGAAGGATTTAGATCAATGAGGAAAGTCATAGTTGTGGATGAAACTTTTTTTAAGAATGTTTACGGTGGAATGCTAGTATTTGCCACAGCTCAGGATCCGAATCATCACCATTACCCCCATTGCAATGGGTGTAATTGATAGGGAGAAAGATGTTAGTTGAAGTGGTTTTTTAAAATGCTCAAAACTGTTATACCTGATGATCATGAACTGGTTTTTATGAGTGACAGACATTCAAGCATCATGAAGGCAGTCAAGGAGGTGTACCCACAGTCTCAGCATGGACATTGCGTTTGGCATTTGTCTCGTAACGTGAGAAGTAAAGCTGCGAATGGTTGTAAAGATTTGTGTTCAGCCAAATTCATAGAATGCACTCACAAGTTCACAGAAAGTGAGTTCTTAAGTGCATACTCTGATTTTAGGCGGTGGTTTCCAGGAGCTGTAGAGTATCTAGATGAAGGTGTTCCGTTTGAAAAATGGGTAAGGTGCTACTTTAAAGGAGACAAGTACAACTTGGACACAAGCAATTCGTGTGAATCTATGAACAATGTCTTCAAGAAGGCAATGAAGTACTCCTTATTGCCTTTGATTGATGCGTATCTTGAAAAAGTGTCTGAATGGTTCAACATGCATAGGAAAGATACTGTTGGTGCATCATACACGAAGAAATTGGTGCCCCTGGTGGAGAACGAGCTGCATAGGCTATGTGCAATTGCAATGGGCTTAGTTTTCACTGAGCTAATTGTGAGCTTGAATACAACATGATTGGAACTGATGGGAAGAGCTATATGGTCAATTTGTTAAGTAAAAGTTGTAGATGCATATGTTTTGATATAGACAAGATTCCGTGTGTTCATGCAATAGCCGCAGACATTGCACTGATGCGAACGCCACAGAGAATAAGGAAAATACACATCCATGATTTGTGCTCAACATATTACTTGATTGAGACGTGGGCGTTGGCTTATTACAGAACTATTTATATGGTGCCGCATCAGTCTACTTGGATTATTCCTCAGGAAATCGGAGACTTAATTGTTTTACCGCCAGACTACACCAAAAAAGTAGGAAGAAAGCGAGATAAGCGCTTTCCCTCCACCAGAGAAGCGCGCCCTAAACCGAGTAACAAGGCCAACAAAGGAATACATATGGGACATTGGTTTGAGCCAGTAAACCCAATGCCAAACTCAAGGGAAATTTAGTGTGTGTTTGTTTGTTTCTTTGTTGGATTTCTCTGTTTCTTTGTTGGTTTAGGTCTATGTACAACTGGACACGTAGGGACAACTATGATCTATTTTGTAATTGTTCAAGATAATTTTATGTTGCAGTTTCTGGGACAACTGGAGAACTATGTACAACTATGTTTTGTGGATGACTACTTTTATGTTTTGTTCAAGTACACATGGACAACTGGACAACTAGGTACAACTATGTTTTGGGGGAAAATGATGTAAAAAAATTTACGTATTTATAAAAATATTTACGTATTTATAAAATATTTACAACTAACACATAAGTGTTTCTAACACATAATAATTAAAAAATTAAAAAATACAAGAGGCATATTGTGTTTCTAACACATAATATTGGTTTCACATGAAATACCTCATATGATACATGGTAGTCTCTAATAATGTTACCATTTCATGATGGAGAAAATGCAAATTATATGATTTTGCTAAAATTTTATTGTTAACCGTTTCTACATGGCCGACATAAGTGGAAAATCAGGAGGACAACTACATAATATTATTTATGTCCCAGGACAACTGGAAAATCTAAAAGGACAACTATGAGCAATTTCGGACAACTGGACACTATGGTACAACTATGTAGTAATTTTTTATTTAGGCGGCGTGGAGCACATGTGCATTTAAATTTGCGGCGTTGTTAGATGAGTTAAAAATTCTGATATTTTTAAATGAATTAAAAATTCTGATAGCTCATATTTTATGTTTTTTTATTTTGTCCTCTATAAAAGCTCAAATCTCAGGTTTTCCCTTTTCCTAATTTCCCCCAAATCGAAAACTAGGGTTTTCGCCTAATTTCCCCCAAATCAAAAATCCGCCTAATTTCACCCAAATCGAAAATCAACAAGATGCCGAGTTACAACTCGGGCTCTTCTTCTTCCCGGCACTCATGGGACAGTTCATACTACCGAGCTGATGGAGATTGGGGTATGCGAGGAACGTGTTGGTGTGGCGTCTCTCTTGTTATCAAGGAATCGACTGCTGAAGCTACTCGAGGAAGGCTAATGTACACTTGTCCACATTGGCCGCATGAGGTAAGAACAAAGAATGAGTTTGTCATTTAGCCGAAGTATAGAATTTAGGGTTTTGTTTCAATGTAGTTGAATGATTTCTTCATTCAATGTACAAGAGAGGTAGTCATGAACACATATGGAAATGGTGGGATGAGGCTGTCACAGAAGAACTATCAAGTCTGAAAACTCAAATTGATAAGGTCAAAGAAGGGATGCAAAGCATGCACAACATGGGAGTTATGCGAAACTGCCTTCACGAAACTGCCTCGTTTGAGACCCATGGTGCAGAAATTATGCAAATGAGAGAGCTCCTGGCTGGGATGGAAAGAGAGATTTCAAGGATGAAGGAATTGCTTGCCAACCGAGGTGATGGATATGTGATAATTGCATTTTTCCTTGTGTTTGCTGCGGTTTCTTATTTTCTCAAGTAAAAGTCTGTACCGATTAAACTAATATTACGGCAAGATCCTTTATTTTCATTATGTTTAAAAGGGTCTTATGTGTTGTATTGTTATGAATATTCGGTTTGTTATAATTTCCTATGTTGTGCTAAAATTTCATATGTTGTGTTGTCCCAGTTGTACCATTACCACAACCGAAAAGAAGGTTAAGTTGTACAATGTTGTCCCAATTGTCCCATTACCAGAACTGAAATATAACCTTAAATAAAGACGAGTAATACCATAAGTTCATACTAAAACACCTAATAAACAAACATTCTAGTTCAAAAACTAAATCCAACAATTATAACACGGGGACAACTAAATCCAACAATTATAACACACAGAAACAAAGGTCTATACCAGTTCCAAAAAAAAACTAAACACATTTTCTACTTCCTTGTTAGTCCTTCCTCCCTTGCCCCTTCGGCTTTTTCCCTTCTGTAAAAGGGGTCGTCACCCAAATCGATGGTTGTCGCATCCTCTTAGCTGGTGGATCATGTAAATCAGGTAAATCAAAGATGGGTACTGGGAGAGGAGTCCTCTTAGCTGCAACCTTGATCCTCTTCTTACGTGGTGGGTCACCAGGTTTGACTCTACAGAGTTCCCTCAAAAACTCAGGTGTTGGGAAGGATGGGAAGGATGGTGGGAAATGTACTGGAGAGACTGGGAAGGGAAGAGAGTGGGCAGAGGCTGGTGCTGGTGCTGAGGAGGCAGAGGCTGGTGCTGGTAATGAGGAGGCAGAGGCTGGTTCTGGTGCTGGTGCTGGTGCTGAGACGGGTGATGTTACGGCTGAGGCTGGTGCTGGTGCTGGTGTTGATGCTGAGACGGGTGGTGAGAAGCCTGGCGGAAGTACATAGTCTTTAAGAGATTTCACTCTTGCATCCATGCTAGAAAGCTTCTCCATGATCTCTTTGAAGCCATTCTCCATCGACGCATGCAACTCCAACAAAGATGTTGATGCTTGTGGAGGTTCCTCTGTAGGGCCTTGAAACCGAGCACCAATGTCTAACTCATACAAATGTCTCCAACATATCTTCTTCTTCTTCACGGTTAGATGATTCGTCCAACCCTCAACCTCTAAATCAATAAATCCGATACCATCATTTATACCAGGATCCGTGATTCGCGCCATAAGATCTTCTTCATCTGAGTCAGGCTCCAAGATGCTACAAATGTCCTGTCAATATCAACCAATACAACTTACTACTCTGATACTAAACCAATCTTTCATATCAAACTCATAACAATATGCAAGAAAAACTATACCTCAGCACTATTGCCAATCGCTTCATTTATATCATCCAAAGGTATACCTTTCATGCAAACATCAGTGAATTTGTGCTTGCACATCCTTGGACAGTCAAGCTCAGCGGGTACAACTTCTCTAAATTTCCTTCCCAGACTAGGAATACACTCAAATGCAAGAATCTATACATAAAGTCACAATATATCAAATAAAGTTAAAAATCATAAATTTAAGAATTCAAAACATATAACTCATACTTACCTGTAGAGGAAGAATGAAACCAGAAAAGCTAGTTTTTTCTCCTTTTGCTTTCACGAAGCCATCAAACTTATTCACCACACGCCGGATCTCCTTCATAGTCTCATCAAATGTGTAACGCCCCCATGGAAACGTTTTGCATAGATTCAAATCACCAACAACTCTAAGCAGGAAGGGGTCTATGTTGCCATCAGCCTTAGACTTCGCTTTCAAAACTTTGCATAAGAAAAACAACAGCGCCATCTCTACGGAGCTCTCCTCCATTGATTATAGCTCGGCTTCCACCTCTGCGATCTTGATTTTATCATCCCTCCCAAAGTGCTTTTTAACAAAATTCAAACTACCCAACTTCTTATAGTCATTCGGATACTCATGGCAGTCAAGACCACTAAGAAGCGCATGCTCCTTCAAAGAACACCGAATGGGGACTCCATTCACCACAAACCATGCCTCATTCATCTTCTCGGTAGAGACTGTGTGAAGGAGAAGCATTCATAACCCTTGATTCATGTGGTTTGGCTCCTTGAACATGTGGAAAATGTGCTTAAACTGAGGATGGGCTCTGAACCATTTCAGCTCTTCCGGAAGCTCGCCTATCACATCGACAACATGCGACACAGCACACCTCGTCTGTATCGTACATGACTTGCTATACTCGGTTGGACCGAAGTAAAGCTTTTCAGGCTGCATTGGTTGGCTATCATCGGCATCCTGAAATACAAACGAAAACACAATGTTATCAAACATAGTTATATCAGTTGTCACAGTTGTCCACAGACCAAACATATTTTTATAAACCTAAGTTGTCCCAGTTGTCCACAGACCAAACATATTTTTATAAAACTAAGTTGCCCAGTTGTCCACAGACCAAACATATTTTATCAACCTAAGTTGTCCCAGTTGTCCACAGACCAAAACCCATAACTTTCCCCATACTTACTTCTACTACCCCTGTAATGAATTTCAGCCTATTGGGAATCTCAAGTATACATACCTCTTGCGGTTGTTCCTCCTCTTGCGGTTGTTCCTCCTCTTCTTCGCCATCACCATCATTAGCCGTTCCCGTTGAATCTTCTCTCATTTCAACATCTTCGTCTGCTTCTTTCTCGGGGTTTTCACTAGGTTCGTCTACTTCTTTCTCGGGTTCTTCACCATCATTAGCCGTGCCCGTTGAATCTTCTTTCTCGGGTTCTTCGGGTTCCGTCGTGGGTGCACTGCGATTGGTTGATCGATCGCCGGAAATTTTCTTTTTTATGTCCATATCAACGACGATGGTGGATCGATCGCCAGAAATTTCGAATCGGAAGGAGTCGAAAGAGGAACAGTCGGAAGTTATGAGAGATTTGGTTTATCGGGGGGAGAGAGAAGGTTGAAGGTTTTGAGTAGAGATTAGTCGGAAAAAAAAAAGTTTTGAGTATTAATAAATCGATTTAAAAAAAAAATTGATAAAATGATAAATAGTGGGTTGCGCACGGATCATCGGATGAGCTTGAAATTAGGTGGGTATAACCCTGATTTTTTTGTAATTATAAAGACAAGTAAGGATAAAAAAGAAATTTCCATGGTTTTTTTTATTAAAATAAAATCAAATATTGAAACTAATTATTAGACTTATGGCATATTAGCCTACTTTTTTCCAATTTCTGGCATATCAGCCTCTTCCCCCAAAAAAAGAGAGGACGTCATTATTATTTTTATTTTATACTCAAGTAAAAGAAAATTCAATGGTGTTGATAGATTCGATGTACCAAGTTGCCTCTCTGGCTCTCTCAATAAGTTTCGCAAGTCTCGAAACCTTTGATCAGCATAATTGACTCTTCAAAAGAAGACAGGACACGTCTTATGTTTCTTTGCCCTTTTGAATTCTTCAACTTCACCTCCCAAATAGCGCTTTTTTTTATTAATAAAGATTTAACAAAATCAAAACTCCATAGCCGTCTGGTACAAAAAGAAAGAAAAATATCTAAATTATCAGAACTAGTAATTTTATCGTGTATATATATATATATTCTTATTTTTTAGGTCTAAATTATAAAATGGGTTAATCCATATTTAACTATATATTGATAAATACTAGGTTTGAAAATGATTTTGTCAATGAAAATTGAAATAATCTTCCTATAAATACGAAATACTATTTGTCCTAGTTTATTCTTATACCATGTAATACTGAATTGAAGAATCAAATTGCGGTTGGTCCGAGTCTTATGACTCACTACACTACGTTTTGCTGAATTTTTTTTTATAACTTATCCTCAGTGCTAAAGAAAATGAACAAATGAACATTTTATAATCATGATCAATGTGTGGTTAGATGAACGCGAAGAGTTAAAGTTAAGAGGTCCCCTAAACCTAACATATACATATATATATATATAGTTATATACATATACACATACACATGCACTTGAGTAGAACAAAATAAAATAAAGGAACGGTCGAAACTCCAAAGGTACAAAACATGTCTTTAAAACTAATTTAAGTTAATTAAGTACATTTTTAATGGTTGTTTATGTCAAGTAGCTGTCGCTAATCGCACTGCCAAGTGCCAATTGCTAAAGCTATAGTAACAATTAGAGAACTGTGGCGAGATTCTGTCGGCTATATCCATGCAAGCAACAAAACCATATGTTTAGATTTATAATATATTTATCTGATTATTATTTAGTTTAACATGAATACGTTATCTTTGCTTATATTATACGCCAATCAATAATTCATAATAACATTCCTTTTAATATGTTATCTCACACGTTAGTTAGATGATAAGTTGGAAAACACACACATATGCAAATAAGCAATAATTGAACTTTTTCCCAACATAGCTGTTCATGAATCTGAATTAAAATTTAGTCATGAAGTGTTCAGGTCCTACAAATCTTTGCATCATCCAAACTCGAGATCATGTTGATTGTTGCCGAACACCCAAATACGAATCTCAATTCCGATTCGATGTAAAAATGTGATGAAGAACTTTCTGAGTAGTATTGAAATGGGCGATTACGAACATATATAGCCTAAAGAGAGTATCAACCTTCTTAATTAAGAAGATCATGGACGATACAATTGTATATGATACAATATCTCAATAATATACTTAGCAAACATGTATGAGGTTACAATCGAAGAAAATATCAATTCGTAGTACGTATTGGCTCAACCGATAGAAGCGTGTTAATTTTATTACTAGAAATTCTAGCTTCCCATCTTGATGACGTAAAATTTCTATGATCGATGTCAATGTTAATTGTGTTAAGCTAGGTTAAAAAGCTGTGAAATTGCTAGTAAATCAAATTTTGTTTTTATAAAAAAAAGAAAACTATTATGGATACATCATACATCCAACGATCCTTTTGTTACAAAATAGAGGAACCAAACGTTTCTCTATTATTTTATTACAGAATCGGACTTAGCAGATTAAAATAGGGTTCACCGCACCAGATCATTACCCCCTTCCCCTGATCTCCTCTCAAGACATTAAAAATTAACAATAAATGATTAATCAATTAATCACTGCTTGTTGTTCAAGAGAGCTGCTCGTAGCTCCGCCGGGTCAATCTCTTTGGAACCGGTTTCCGGTCTGTAATAACCGGTTTTGGGATCTGGAACCCAGGAAATCTTCTGGTTCAAATCTTCCACTCCCTTCTTCTTCATCACAGCCGAAGCAACGCCTCCACTTCTTCCACCGCTCGATTGCGCCGCCGTGGCCGCGAACCCGCGTCTGTTTAACAAAGAATCTTTTTTAGAAAACATAGCGTAACGAGAAAAAACAGAGCATAAACGAGAAAAGTCAGAGTATAGCGACTTTACCGGAAGATTGCATTGGAGAGTTCTTGAGAGACGAAAACAGATACGAGCTTAACGTTAGAGAGAGAACGAGCCATTTTTGGATTATGTGGTTTCTTGGAGAGAGAGAGATAGAACAGACAATAAAAGGTTGAAGCTTTTTTTTTTGTTTCTTGGGAGTTTTTTTTTTTCTTCTTTTCGCCGTCGCAGAAGGAGAGATTTATCCGAGAATTGAATTTTTTTATATCTGCGGCAACGAGATTGAAGAAACTTGGTTTCGTCTGTGTTCTCTCTCTCTCGAACTAGAAATTATTTCGAAATGGCTTGAGGGATGTGAAATGAGAAAGAGGAGAGGAAGGTTTATATAGAAGGGAGAGAAGAAAAAGGAAGTAACTTCGAAATTGTCTTTTCACTCCCCCCCAAGAACGACTGCTTCAATTGTGGCCGTTGACCCATAATTAGCTTTGCCTTCTTTTTTTGTTTTCTTTCATTGAGTCAAAATTAGCCTTTTTGTTTAATAAAAATAGCTTTAATTAAGTTTTAAATGTGTGATATATAGCTAAAAAGGTGTTTAACCAATGTTCTATTGTGATGCCAAAAGAACCCAATTGAGATTCTGTAAAAATATTTATGAGTTTCATACATTTTAAAAAGCTAATTGTAATGTTGAATTTACACTCTCTCTATCAATCTATTTAAAATTACATTCTATGATTAGATATGTGGTATAGATAAATTAGAAACCAAATCATTGATTTTATATTTATTTTTTTCATGAAAAAATCAATTTAAAACATATAATTTTAGGAAACTGATGGAACATTTTCTTTTAGCTTAGAGCAAAACTTTTAAAATTATCATCCAATTTTTAAAGTCGAACTATCATCTAGTATTACTAATAGAATAATCTGAATAAATATATATATATATATATAGGCTTCGAATGGTGACAACGGATTGAATAGTACGGGACAAGCGGTTATAGAGGTGCGTTGCGGTTTTAGTGCGGTACGATTGAAAAAAACGCATCATGCGGAACAAGTACGGTTAGTGTGTAACAAACGGTGCGAAACAATATATGAATGGTGAAAAAAATAACATGCGGTGCGGTATAAATGTTTGAATGGTAAAAATATAAAAAGCGGTGCGGGATTGATATTTTAGATAAATATTTTACAAATAAAAATGGATTAACAATACTAATATAATTATAAATTAAAATTACTATCGATTACTTTGATTTTTCTATAACATATTTGCAATATTATCCCTTATTTGCGTCATATGTTCTCCATCAGCTATCTCTGCTACTTCCATGTCACTTAAATCAGGCTCACAATCTGTATTCTCCATTCTGGTCTCTGTCATTACTTCCGCAAAATCTGCATATGAGAAATTTGAAATTTTGATAAAATTATGTAATCCCATTGTAACCATTACCACTCTCTTTTGTATGTGAATATTATATATTGAGAATTCACAAACAATCCTCCACTTCTTTTTCCAAACTCCAAAAGTTCTCTCGATAACAGAACGTAAAGACGCATGACATCGATTGAATAATTCTTCTTTATTCCTCGGAGAAGGGCCAGAGTAAAACTGCGACATATGATACCTCACAACTCTGTTTCGTGATGATCTATAAGGAGCCAAAAAACCTTGTTTGTCGTTAGGATAGCCAGAATCAACGACATAATACTTCTCTGATAGAGGGAAAGGGAACTCAGAATCACTTTGTTGTGCCATTGTGAGAACGGCTGTGTCGAGACATGATCACGGTGCTCCATTCCAGATATATGTGAATAACATATTCATATCACATATTGCCATGATGTTCAAAGATGCATTATCGTGTCGATTCCAATACATTCCCTATAACTCATGCTTCACTTTTACGCATACATGAGTACCATCCATAGCTCGAACGAATCCACTAAAATATGGCTAATATCTTCGATCTACTTGAAGTCTTTCAGGAATTCGGTGTAGTTCTTGTCTTGTTGGAGTTCTAATATAATCACATGCAAGTAATTCAGTCGCCCCAAGAACTTCGCTAAATTTTCTCTTCACAGTTTTCTGATTTCGTCCAAATCTCAAACCAACATCTCTTTGAACTTCATTACGTCTACATATCCGTAGAAACATAGTCATACTTTCTTCAATGCTTATATTTAAAGTTGTTGTAGACCGTAATTCGTTTGTAGCATATTACACAATGTTGTGAAACATGGAAGTGACATTCGTAGTAACTGAAGACAAGCAGCATCATCTTGTTGTAGTCGATGCCAAATATTCCTCCATCCCAACCCACCATCGGTTTGGACTGGTGCTCTTTGAAAATATCGATCATAGTAACTCAAAATTGGTTGAATTATTAACTCCTCAAATTGTTCATTTTCCAAATTCCACAATTCAATTCTCTCTTCGTAACTTAGATTGCGGATGTCCTGTGATCGCAACTAACATATACGAAAAGCCTGAAAATTAATTAAAAAAAAAAGATAAAATAAGTCACCAGCTAGATATAAACTTACATTAACAAATTACACAAAAATGCAGAAATATGCTAATAAAAACATAAATATTTCATAGCATAAATGAGATTGATAAAATACAACTATCACAAACTAATATTCTTCTCCAGAGTCACTCTGTTGTCCTTGCGAGGTTCCCCATATATTGAATAGACCTCCTCGTCTGCTCGTTTGTGAAATATGTCAGAGACCGGGTGATGATGCTTGTTGAACATTCGGTGAAGTTCCTACAGCTGCACCATCTAAAACTTTTTGTTGAGTATTCCTCATACTTTCTACTTGATTTCCAAGTGAAAACCCATATTGAACATTTGTTGGAGTCGTTCCGGATGAGCCACCTTGTTGAAAATTTGGTGGTGTGCCCCATTGTGGACCAGTTGGTGAAAGGCCTCATTTTTGAGCAGTTAGTAGTGTGCCTCATTGTTGAGCAGTTGGTGGTGTGCCCCATTGTTGATTTGTTGGTGGTGTGCCTCATTGTTGAGTAGTTGGTTGTGTGCCCCATTGTTGAGCAGTTTGTGGTGTGCCCCTTTGTTAAGCAGTTGGTTGTGTGCCCCATTGTTGAGTTGTTGGTGGGGTGTCATAGTGTTGAGCAATTGGTGGTGTGCCCCATTGTTGAGCAGTTGGTGGTGTGCCCCATCGTGAATTGTTACTCACGGAAGATGGACTACCAAATGATAGACCTCCTGAATGTGGACTCCCGAATGATTGGATTAAGCCCAACTGTTTTGGCACATCTTGGTTGTTCCGTGAAACACTAGTCATTGCTTCTAGCAGTTGTAGCTTATCTTCATCGGTGCCTCCAGTTATATCCATAAAATACTTACGCCAAAATACTAGCTCTTTAAGTGAATTAAGGCATGTCCAATAAATTTAGTGTGCTTTGGAACGTTCAGAGCAAGGAATATCGCTTCAGCCTTTTTGAATTCATTGTAATCATCTTGGTCAAAACTACCTGGACGAAGTTGTTGCAAACTATGTCGTTGAAACTCTTGAAAGCCAGTGATGGTGTCTTGTATGGTTGTCTCAAATGATTGTCTTCTACGACTTCCTCTTGAACCACTTCTAACATTGGCTCATTCGCTTCCGCCAAATATATGTGAACTACTCCCACGTCTGACACTAGAGTGCGAATTACTCCCACGTTTGCCACTAGAATGCGAACTACCCCTACGTCTGCCACGTTGCTCACCTCTGCCACTATCATGGGTGAACTCATTCAAAGGGTGTGTATCATCGTCAATGTTAACACGATACATTTCTTCATTTTCTTCGGCCTTGGGTATATGATTTTGAGGAATATCACTACCATTGATGTCTGAGTAACCATGCATATCATCATACGCATGTCCCTCATTCATTATCTCTTCTCTTCTTTGTTGGGAGGACTGTTGATGCTGCGAATAAACATCGTGTAATGCAAGACATCGTACCATAACATCCCCAAACTGTGGCGTTTGTCGGTTAAACACTTTTGTTATTTTGCATCCCTATAAAACACACACACACACACACATATATATATATATATAATTTTTTTAATAACACAATTTTTAAAATTATATATATATATATATAT